>JAUCNO010001053.1:5570264-5606431 GCA_032353835.1 Enteromius viviparus
CATATTTGTATATTTATTGTTAACATATACGTATATATATATATATATATATATTTTTTTTTTTTCCAAAATATTTAAATGCATTAAACACACAGTGTATATATATATATATTACTGCTGTCAAACAATGAATTGTGATTAACCAGATCCAAAATAAATGTTTTTAGTTAACATATATGAGTATACTGTCTATATTTGGTATGTATGTATAAATACACACATATTCATGTATATATTTAAGAAAAAAAATACATATTTCTATATTAAAAATATGTATTTATAATTATTAAATTAATATAAATATATAGATCTAAAAAATTTTAAATATTATAATAAACCTATTTGTGTGTGTACTTACATATACATAATAAATATACACAATACACATACATACGTATATTTTTATTATCATCGTAATTTGATTTTACTATTTTATGACATAAACCACATTTTTCTTCACACTTGTTTTGTTAAATTTGATGCCTATTCTGTAAAACCGTAATCTGACACTTCACAGAAAACACACTCTCTCTTCACACACTGTGTCATCAGACTCTCTAAGTAATAGAGAAGGACAACCATACTCTTTTAATGATGTGTTAGTCCACAGAGAGGATTAGTATGCTTTATTATAATCATTGTGAAGTATTAATCTCTAGTTTAGGTTGTTCATTTTGTGCTTGTTCCTGTTACAGGTCTGTGATTGGTGCAAGCACATCCGCCACACTAAGGAATACCTGGATTTTGGAGCGGGTGAAAGACGGCTCCAGTTCTGCAGTGCAAAGTGTCTGAACCAGTATAAGATGGACATATTCTATAAAGAGACTCAGGCCGCACTGCCAGGGGGCTTATGTAACCCTTCTCTCCCCATGAGTGATACGAAATCAGAGAACGCAACGGGTGTACAGCTCCTAACACCCGAGTCCTGGAGCGCACCTCTAAACGAGCTCCGCAGTCGGAAGGCACCGTCACCAGGGGGTCCCAACACTGTAGCCGGACCTTCTGGATCCACCTCGGGGTCACCATCTGAAACTGGAACTATGTGTTCCTCCTCGTCCTCCTCATCCTCGTCATCATCATCTACGAAAATCCCCACACCACGCCTGCATGAAAGCCCTGTGTTACCGCCACCTCCTCCTCCGCCACCGTTAACAGGTTTACATCCAGCTCTGGGTATGCCCCCTGGCAGCCCACCGATGGTCATGACACCCCGTGGCCCAATTCCTCTCCCTCTCTTTATGGAGCACCAGATGATGCAGCAGATTCGCCCCCCGTTCCTACGTCCCCCAGGCCCCAACAGCCCTCATTCCAATCCCATGATTCCTGGCATTGGGCCACCACCTCCTCCGCGGACTTTGGGTCCTCCATCAAGCCCTATGCACCGTCCACTCCTTTCCCCGCACATCCACCCATCCTCCACCCCAACCTTTTCTGGGAACCCTCCAGGTATGATGCCCCCTCATCCTAGTGGCCACATGCCAGGCTTGCCTTTCCCCCCAGTTAACATGATGCCAGCTGGACCCATCCCAGTTCCGCCTATTATGAATATTGGCATACCTTCTCTAGCACCCCTAGTGCCACCACCAACATTATTAGTGCCCTATCCAGTGATTGTGCCATTACCGGTCCCTATACCCATTCCGGTGCCCATACCATTCAGTCCGCAGGCTTCTGGTGACCGACCAGGAAACGACGGAACGCTTCCGAACATTGCGAACGAGCGGAGTGATTCAAAAGCCCCACCACCATTTTCTCAAGGCACCTCCAGAGGGGAAGGGAGGGACTTTCAGCAAGCCCCTCCCACCTCAGATACACTTTCGCCAGGATTTTCCAAACAGACGGAGCAGGGCAGGGCAAATGTGGCAGAGCTGAGGGTTAAAATGGAGAACTCTGGTAACGGAAGCTCTGGACACTCCCACAAAGACACACCAGCAGATGGAGTCATAGATTTAACAACCAGTCGTCGTTCCCGGCAACAGTTAGTTATCCAGAGGGCTGTAACCTGCGTGCAGGTAAAAGCAGAGCCCGGGTTAAGCCCACCACCAACAGTTTTGGGTGAAACTGAGGTGGAAGGGTCTGCCGGTACTAGCACAGGTACAATAGAAGATAACCACAGAGACAGTAACGCTGAAAGCCCATTGGCCACCATTGCTCTGCCTTGTGCCGACCCATCCTACTGCAGTGGCACACCGCCACTTTCTCAACCAATCACATGCAGCGCCTCCACTGTTCCTAGCAACACCACCACAGCTAAATCTGAGCCTGGCTCTGCTACGCCCTGCAATGTGATTGTTAATGGGAGCTGTAATGTGCCTCCAGCCGAGAGTTCGATCAGAACACCTCCGTTAGAGCAGCGCCCTCTAGTGGACCCCTGTCGGAGGACTGCTGCTGTGTGCGACGAGCCTGCAGAGACTGATCTAGAAGGAGAGGACCTGAAAGAGAACAGCTGCTTAGCAACAGAAAGAGACTCGGCAGGTAAGAGAAGCTCAAATGACCAGTCTGCCATTACTGCAGTAACAGGGGAGGACAAACCTCAGAGCCCTGAAGATGCCCCATCGGGTGAGGACCATGCCTACGCCCTGCCCCTAATGCCCAAACCTGGATGTGTCATTCAGCCCGTGCCCAAACCTGCTGACAAAACTGCTGCCAGTTTGCCCTGTGGCTTGACAGCCCCATTAACAGGAACCGTTCCAATGGAAATGGAGCCTCCGCTGAAGAGAAGGTGTCTGCGTATCCGCAATCAGAACAAGTGAAAGAGAGGACAGGTGAGAATCAAATTTGTCCACTTTCTAAGCATTCTTAAGATTTACTGTACATCTGCCTGTACTCTAAGACTGCTTTAAGCGTTATAATACTGTTATTTTGTATTTTTGTATTTTGTATCATTATTAAAATAGTTCACTCAAAGATAATTATTATTTTCAATTAATCACAACCCAGGTTGCACCAAATCTGCATTTCTTCCGTGAAACACAAAAACTAAATCCTGAGAAATGTACTTGGCATGTAAATGGCATTCTTTTCTATATTAATAAATGTTTAACTAGAGCTTTTTAACTTAAAAAGGAAGTACAAGAACTATAAAATGATCATAAAAATGTGTATATATATATATATATATATATATATATATATCAAGTCTGTTTACCTAATATCAAGCATACACTGGCATTAAAAATACACTATGTTACGATTTTTGGTAAAAATTGTGATTATCTTGTGTAATCTTGTGAAATATTATTACAATTTAAAACAACTGTTTTAATATTTAACACTGAACATTTATCATTCAAACAGATCAAAAAAGACCAACAGGGCTGTATGTGACAATTTACCCATTACTCTTTTCATCTCTTCATTCTCCCTCTTTCATCCCCCCCCCTCCCCCTCCCCTTATAGAAATCACCATCTCACCAAAGGGATAAAGAGGACTGCCCTACAGCAAAGACCATCATCTGTCCACAGCCTTCATCTAAAATCCAGCCAATCAAGATGTCAACTTTGTTTTCTCCCCTTTTCCAAACACGCACACGTTGTGACATAATATGAACACAGATCATCCGGATTGGGCAGCAGTCTGCTCCGTCTCCACCCCTTTCGGCTAGACACAGACTGACACAAAGTGTTAATCCAGGAAGTAGATCGGACGTGATGTTTGACCTTCAACTGGGATATCTTCAGGCAAAGTCTGTTCTCAGTCTACTTGTTGAAGAAAGAGACATTCTCATCCTCTCCACTTTCCCCCTCCCGGTTGGAGGTGGCATTACAGTGTACATATACAGATTTCCAAAAAGGCGGAGCTTAAGCCAAACACAATAGATCTGCCAGGCTGCCAATCAAACACGCTCATGAATAACTATAATTTGGAACAGGGCCAGTCAAATCCTGCCACAGATGGATGGACCAGTTTTCTGCTTTGTGTGTGCATTCAAAGAAGCTCGGTTTAATCTGTCTGTACGTTTGGATGCTTCTGATTCAATGGCTTCAGTCAGAAAGACTAATACAGATGCAGAGTTGCTCTAAAACTCAAATCTTTCCCCTCACTTTCTCGGACTATGTGTATCAGTATCTGCAGCACCAGCAAAACACTCTGTACTCTTTCTTAACCTCTTTCCTTTCTCTCCTTTCTGAGGGAGAGGTGTTCTGGAACCGGACACCAAAAAAGACAGGAAGAGAGAAATGTACACACACCCTGGAGGGAGTACAAAAACAGAAGGATGGAGTGAACTTTCATTTCATCCCTGGGAAGAAGCTGGAAACTCATCCATCGTTGGAAAAGAAATGAAGAAGATAAGTAGCCTGCACTACTGGAGAACAGTGTCTGTGGATGGTTTGCTGGTTTATTGTGCAATGAAAATTCATTCACTCAATGATTTGATTGAGGATTACAGGGTACAGACCTCACCAAGCATTTTGGCGAACTGGTAAAATGGCTGCTAGCTTTGCGGCCATTGGCTTGGAGACTGTCCCACCCAGTCTGTTCAGTCACAGGCGCTCATTGCCATGCCACACGGCTCAGCGAAGAGTCGGTCTAACACTGCTGGTGGGTTGTGTACACACTGTCCTGATGTATCAGATGGCTTAGATGGAAATCAGTGCCCAATGGGGCATTTGGGTTGGATTTCTTATTATTTATATCAGTATCTATCTTATTGCAGTGCTCTTATTTAAGAAAAATCCCTCCTGGGTTTGCTATCAAGAGTACAATCAAAACCAGTGGAGAGGTCAGTAAGCGTCTCGGGCAGCTGTGAGCTGGTGTCAAGGGTGCATTCTTGAGGGTTTTTGTATGCTTTATTTTTTGCCAAATCCCAATCAGTGCTAAATTATGTTCATCACTTCCTTTCCAGCTACGGTTACAGGAACAGTTTCAGTTAGTTCCAAGGTGCCTCGGTATAGAGTTCACTTACACAAGATGCCAAGAACATTTAGCTTAAAGGTAGCCTGGGTCGGTTAGGTGGACACAGACCCAAAATGATTTTAGTTACAGAGTACTGTAAGAGCTGAATGCATGGTTAGCACCTGGGTGTATAGGTTATTTGTTTTGACTAAAGTCGAGGAGTGAACCTTAAAGCCAAGCGTGTGCGTGTTTGTGTGTGTGTGTGTGTAATTGGGAGAAGGTGTATCAGATTTCTGGCCAAAATGGAATTCGGTTTGACAAAACATGAAAGTTTGCCAATTTATTTTGGGAGAAGTTCTAAAATTCAAGTCAAAAATTTGTCAAGCAATGTGTCGAAAATCACAAGGAGTATAAAAACAATAATAAAAAACAAAAACTACCCAGATCCAAAACACACTCTGATGATTTGGCAAGGATGAATACAAACATTTCAGTCATTCAAGAAAAGAGGACATAAATCTAAACATTTTCATTTCAACAATTACCTAAGAGTAAAGTTTTTTTGTTTTCTTTTCTTTAAATCACTTTGATATGCTTTTTTCCCCTTTTTGTTGTTTTTATTTACTTTTTGTTTTACTTTCTTTCTTTGTTAGTTTATTTTCCCAGTCTTTTGGCCACTTTTATCCTTTTTTGTTTTGTTTTACATTTTCTTTTGTTTTTCATCTTTACTTTTTGTTTTATTTATTTATTTATTTCTCTGTTTACTCTGATATAAACCAAGTTTAACTGGCCAACACTGACCCAAATCTCCCCTTCAACCTTTGCCATTCCTCTCTCTCCCTCTTTTCCCCTCTTCTTTTTCTCTCTGCACTTGGACGATGTACAAAGAAGAGTGCAATCCTACCCTATCCCTCTGTACTTTTTGCTGCAGGATTCAGTTTCACAGTGGTATATTTTTTTAAGAGTAGGCTCAGAGGTCTAATTGTGACTGGTTAGAGTAAGGACTGGATTTCTCTCTGGGGTTCGTATGTGGCGGAGTCTCATTCCAGTGTCAGATTTAAACACACACACACACACACACACACACATTCCTGTGTCAGATTTATTTTGTCAGTGCTGATACGGCTGGCTGACCCTCCGTCTGGATGGAGGTGTTACAGAGAGCAGATTGATAAAAAGGGCAAAATGTCAGAGAAGCATAAACACACACACACAGTATACACACTCAGTCCATGTGTTTGGTGTGTGTGATTATAGGAGAAACAGTGAATCTCAGTGTTGATATGAGAATCTTGATACTGTGTGTGCGGCACAACCAAACGTGCATTACATGTCTGGATTGGTCGTGAGGAGCCTGCAACAGCATCATATGTCGCTCTCATTATTGACTCAAATTTCCTTGCTTTTTTCCCCTCTCTCCTCCTCCGCTTTCATTCTTAGCCCTTTAACTTCTCCCCTCTTATTTGTTTTCACTTAAAGTAATTATTTACTACGTTAGTATTTTAAATATACCACAGTGAACTATGGAAGACTTTTTCCACCTCAGAGCAAAAACTATAAATGAGAGGTAAAATTAGAGCAAGAACTATAAATGAGAGGTAAAATTAGAGCAAGAGATACTCACGGTCACTCTAAAAATAAAGTCACAATTATCGGAAATAAAGTTGCAATTACGAGAAACATTTGCAACTGCAAGAAATAGTCGCATTGTGAGATACAAAGTCTTAACTAAAGTTGCAATTATGAAATACAATGTCTCAATTATAGAAATAAAGTAAGATATACAGCAATTTAGCAAAAATCAAAGCTGAAATTGTGAAATATAGTCACAGTATGAAATTTAAATCTACAATTGAGAAATGTTTTACTATTATTGTTATTTAAATGTAAAAAAAAAAGCAAAAAAAGGTACCAATTCACCAAGACAGTTAAATTTGTTCACTATGACCTATACAATTTTATTCCCATTTTCAATCTTACTTCCTCTATAACAGCGTACTTTTAAAAGAAGTAATTACAGCTGTTTATATTGATTAATGCGGTGTTTGAAGGACAATTTAAGGTCACGTCACACTGAAATCACTTCCTATAGCTGCACACACCACCCAAAACACCCATTACTGCTTATCTCACAGACATGAAATATGATTTTTTTTACTTCCCTGTGTGTGTATATGTGTGTGTGTGCGTGTGTGACCTTGCTGTTGTAACCGGAGCAGCACAGACTGGGCTGGGACAGATATAGCCCTGAAACCCAACACTGTTGTAGTGTCTGCGGTCCCACGCAGACAAGACAATGACACCAGCAAAAACGTATGTGTGTGTGGGACATAGCAGATGAAGCTGTCCTTGACAACAACAGAGAGACACTGTGTATGTATGTGTACATTGTATGGGAGAGATAGTCATTGCACTTATGGTAAACACTGTAAAACTGTGTCAACTATTATAAATGGCCACAAAACAATATAATTTCTCTCATAAACTTTCAGTAATCTTTAAACTCCTGTTTGGATTTGCTGTCCAGTACTTTCTAAGTGATATGATGGAGATTCCAGAGTGGAAAATGTCCAATGTGTCTTTTACAGGGTTGCCAGGTCCTCCTAAAAAAATGCCCAAAAACGAGCCTGAAATAAGTGATATCTCTCATCAAAATATACCATCGTTCAAAAGTCAGTTAACAGCAAAAAAAATAAATAAAACATTAATATTGGAAAATATTATAACAATTTGAAATGTCAAATTTAAGTTATTCCTGTGAAAATGCCATGAATCGACAAAGCTGAATTTTCAGCAACTATTTCTCTAGTCTTCCGTGGTCACATGATCCTTTAGAAATCATTCAAATATTATTATTTGGTTCCAAAGAATTATTTCTTATTTTGAGTCTTGGAACCAGTTGTGCTGCTATTATTTTTGTGGATTCTTTTATGAATGGAAAGATTGAAAGGAACAGAATTGTTACAGACACTTATGATTAATTTAATGCATCCTTGTTGAATTTAAATTAAAACAATCTTACCGACCTTAAACTTTTGAAAAATATAAGTCGGAAAATAAGCCATTCTTACAAAGAAAACATCAAAAACATGGGAGTTAAATATGGAGTCATGTGCAAACAATTGGGGATATTTAACAACTGTTAGTGGTCGGGTCACACGTTAATGCCAAATAAAAACAATACTTAAATTGGGAAACAATACTAGAACATTGCAACCCCGTATTTACAAGCAACTTCATAAAAAAGGACCAAAGTTGCTCACAATGAAAGGACATGGCAACATGAGTCCACTAGAGGGAAGTGAAGTTTGTTCTGTCAACAAGCTCAAAGAAGCACAGATGAGAGACGCAAGGAGTTAAAATGAACTGAAATAACAAACCATAGAGCTTGAGTGCAATACTGTAATCCAAGAGCCTTTCAAAGGAGCTACTAAAGAGGCGCCTGTTTTAGTGGCCAAACTGTCTTTCAGCCCCGAGGCTTAGTACAGAGAGAGCACTTGGCTTTTTTATTCACCAAAATTAGTCATTCTGAATGTTTGGAGGGCTTCTGTTTAATCAGACAGGGGGAACATGAGCACTGCTGTGGCCAAAGATCAGCCACACGCACAGAAACAAGATGGAGACGCAGAAACCCATGCAACCCAACTCAAATACCAGCAAAACCAATCAATCAGTGCATCCCTCATCGAGCAGTGTTACACAACTCAAACAACATTCACAGCAACGTCAGCTCTACTGTAATGATGTAAAATCGAGAGAACTGGAAAAATGAGAGGCAGCTTAGATGTGCGTTTTCAACATTTTCTGACAAAAGGGGTCAGTAATATCGCGACACTCCTGTAGCCGTGTAAGAAATGTTTTTTTCCCATCATTCCTGTGGGCGGTATTAAGAGGATGGCTTCATCAACAGCCGGAATTATGCAACAACAAATTCTTATTTCTGCACTCTGTGTGAGAGGCACTATGTCTGTGTAAAATAACAAGAGCAAACTGCAGTTTTTAAGGATTTAATGCTAAAAGCTTTTTCAGGCGAACTTTTGAGCTACCTTAATTCTTTGTGCTCTGTAATAAACAATGCCTGCTTGTTTAAAAAAAAGAAGCAAAACCCACTTTGTAAAAAACAAACAAACAAATAAAAAAAAGCCCACACACACATGCACATGAATAATAAAAACAACTTTGTTATCTGGCTAGTATGGATGTATAGAGCTTCGTCTGTCCTGTATGAATCCGAGATTTTGCTAAATTTGCCCACCCCTTTCACCCGAAACCTTGTACATTTACCCTTGTTGTTGTTTCTCAATCTTTTTTGTGTACTTGCAGAACATTTTATAGTATTATTTATTACTGGCAAGCCTTTGCATTAATAAAGAGCAAGAGAGATGGTTCTTTGAACAGGGTAGCAAGAGGCAGCAAAGCTGCTCAATGAAAAGTTTGTCTGTTTTTTTTTTTCTTTTCTAAATTAAAGAAGGAAAAAGCAAGAGTAAAAGAAAAAAGATGAACATGTCTTTTGATTATGAAGTTGTTATAAAACTTGTTGCTTTAAAATGTATCATTTTTGTGTTGTATCAGTATTTGTTTAACCCAGTGAATTGCTTATTAAAAACAAATAAATAGAGGCACACTCCAATTCTCTTCTCTCCAAGAGTGCTCTTCATTTTGAATTCTTTGATTGCTTATTTAATTGATTAGGGTATATTTGGGTCATTTTCAAATTAAGTTGACTTTTAAACTGATTTAAAAATTAACATTAATTATTACTGTCGAATCTCAAAACATACTGAGGAGACTAAAATTAATAAATTATACCAATCATTTGTTTTGGCAATAATATTTAATGATGTAAGCATGAACTGAAACAACTCGTTTAAAACATTCTTGTTTAAGTCAACATTTTCATGTTCTTATGTTTATGTTTAAAGGCAGGGTAAGCGATTTCTGGAAACCAAGTTTGAGATTTGAAATCAGCAAAACAAACACGTCCCTACCCCAAAAGGATCTTGCCCCTTTGATAGCTCCGCCCCACACATACAGCTTAACCCTTTATAGGGCAAGGAACTATATTTGGTAACTTAACTGATCATTCATTAGAGTGATCTCATGCCTTTCCGTGAGCTTGTGTAAGCACATGGATTTCTTCCAGCCAATCAGCAGAAATCAGTCTACGTCACAGATGGTGACACCGTGGCATTTGACCAATCAGGAGTTGCCCGCGGCGATTTCAAAAAGTATGCATTTACGCTCATACCTACTCTCACAAAAATATAAATAGCATCGAAATGAACAATGCTAATTTAACGAAACTCATGCATTATATGGTTGAATATTTGTGTTAAATGTTGAAATCGCTGTTGTTTGCATAACATTTCTAGAAATTAAAAACAGTGTGACATGAAAAATTGTGTGATCATATTTGATTATACGCCCTATTCAGGTAACTGCCTGTATGTCTATATTTATTTTCACTTGTTATTATATATTTATATATTTGTCAGTATTCTTCTTTTTCAATATATATATAGCTTTTAGAAAACAAAGGGGGAACAAATGAATAAATTAAATGAGAAAAAGAAACATTGTAAATATATGCCCTTTTTTGGGGGAAAAATATGACCATAGACTGGCGAGGAACCATAAATGGTAATTTCATTGACCTAGATTTACAACATAAAATTATAATTATTTTTATGAAGTCACAAAATATTAAAAGTCTTGTTATAGCCTCCTATAACATTCCAGGGTTGAAATTATGAATTTCCTATTATTTCAATTAGTGCCCTATAAAGGGTTAAGCAACCCAGTCAAGGAGTTCAGTGAAACAAAGCAGTACCAATGGTACATAGTCTACACTGGACTCGAGTGGCGCGACAAATTTCATTTCATTTCATTTATTAAGATCCCCATTAGCTCCTGAAGTCTCAGTTGACAGAATCTCTGACAGAATATTGTTGCCGCGCTCTATTTACAACATGACATGACTTTCAAATAATTTTCAACGGTTGCTTTATCACGTCAAGTCAGTGTAACTCACCTATCAAGAAGAACCAAAACAACCTTGGTGTCTGGTCACTTCCACTCCTTGATTTCTCTCCAGCGCTGGAAAGCTGATACGATATTTACTCGGGTCATACTTCTGGCCTTATAGCTCCGAAGACATTTTAAACTTTTGCTTTTTATCTTTCTGTCGCTCTGCTCGACTGTTCACTGAACATAGTCTACTCCACGTCACGAATAGACACGCCATTACTGCTAATTGGCTACAAGTAAAAAAAAAAAAAAAAAAAAATTGCCTACAAGTTTGTTTTGCTAAACGGCCGAATGTTTTGCTCCGTTCCAGGCAACCCGTAACCCGTGTTTTTCCAATCTTCTACTGCTGAACGGGCACTGGAGCGACACGCAGTCAAACCAGTGACTTCCCACTCGTGAACTCGTACTCCCAGTACGTGTTTTGACGTCACATAGCCCGCGAAACAACAATGGCAGCCACTTCGAATGCAGTGTTTATGCTAGTAGTACACTAAAATAAAAGGTATAACAGCTTCTCGTGCCCCATGTGCTGTTTTTCCTCCTCCGTTTCCCTAAAAAAAGCACGGAAAGCACCTTTGGAGAAAGAAATGATTGTAAATGAGCAGCCCAGCACGGTCCGTTTTGCATGATTTGCCTGGAACACTACACAGTAGTGAATAACGGTTTAAAGTCGTGACTTACAGGCCCAAAAACCTCCCTGGAACACAGCATTTATTATCTAAAGCATTTTTGAAAAATCGCATACACTGCCTTTAAGCACATGTTAGATCTTGCACCATTGCTTAACGAGTGTAAGCAAAGTAAGAAAAAATATATATATAAGTAAAATAACTATACATACTAGAATAATAAAGGGTTACAAAGCAAGGAACTGTCAGGCAACTGCCAAATTAAAATCATAAAAAGCAAACGTTTTATATAGTTTAATAGTTTGTATAGCCTTTGAAATGTGAATTCCCTAATATTTTAAATCTTTTTTTTTTTTGACTGGATGACTGAATATCTTGCGAATGACCCAGTTATGCATCTAATAATAACATGCTGACTTTATATTCTTTATGATCTGTTGGCGCCAAATATGAGATGTATTGTGAGTAATTTCTCATTCAAAAAGAAGCTGTGGCAATGAGCTACGGGCGCTGCGGAGGGTCAAATCTCGTTCGGCGCGCTGATGTGTGCGGAAGTGTCGCCGATTCCGATGGTAACATCTGGAGCCGTTTCGTGCCAGGATCCCACGAGCGGATCACAGAGAGGGATTAACAGAGATGGACGGCAATTTGACGCTGCATTTGGCGAATTTCAGCACTCTGTTCGTGTGTATGGTGCTGAAGTTCCCCCAGATCTTCGTGCTGATGCGGGCCAGAGCCACCTCCGGAATCAGTCTGAACAGTCTGCTGCTCGAGCTGCTCGGGTAAGAACTTCACAGTTCACACTGACTCTTCTCTGAAATCAGACTGCTGCAGGATAGGCTTGAAGACACCCTTACTGAGCAGCATCCTGTCATTCATACACATATATGCATGTTATTGCAACATTTGACAAATGTATATGCATGCAGGTTTTATTGATATGTGCTGATTTTGCTTTAAGTAGGCTTTATTTTAGAATAATTTTCATCAATAATTAAATGAAACCAAAATTGATTAATTTATATAACATTAGGGCACTATGCAGTAAAGTATAAAAGTATAATACAGAATGTATTACATTTGTGGATGGGGGTCTTTAACTTTTACATCCCAGGGACCCCCTGATGTACAAATGTACATTGTTTACATAGTGTATAAAGCAGGGTTTCCCAAACTATGACATTAACAGCAGTAAACACTGGATTGTAAAATACTTGCACTCCAAAAAAACACCCCTAAATAAAAAAATAAATAAAACATTTTCTGAATAGAGATGAATGGAAATCTCCACTGCAGCAGAATTGTGCGCACATTTTTCACATTTTTTCACATAGCAATACACACACTATTAAAGTTTTAAACTGTTAAAGTTTCATTTTGTTGTTGTTCTAACTCTCATGAGTTTTTTTTTTAATATCTAAAATTCTATAGCTTTTTTAAATAGGATTTAATTTTTAAATTAAATTTTTTTTAATTTTTGGAATTAAAAAAAGAAATAATTGACTTATTATTGTAAACCTCAAAGCTAAAATCGTAAAAAAAAATTTTTCACTTGAAACAAAATAAACATGATCTGAAATAAAATGAAAAATCTACATTTATTTTATTTTGCTTTAATTATATTTTATCTAAGTACTAAAATAATCCAAACTAGACAGATTAAAACTAATACTTACAAAATAAAAGAAAAAAGAAGTGTATATAACTAATAAAAATGTGAAAACAACTAAATTACCTATATATTATTATTAACTATATTGAAAACAGAATATATAAAAATAAAATCGAATTTAAAATATTTACCAAACATCACATCAGCTATACTAAAAATAACAGTGCCTTGAAGATCGATTAATAATAGTTGGTGGGCCCCGGTGATAAAAACCAGATGTATATATTGATGGCCAAAAAGTGTCCAACCCATTTCTTCCTCTTCCTCCTGTGTGTGTAGATTTATAGTGTTCGTGTCCTATCAGATGTATTATGACTACCCACCGCTCACATATCTGGAGTATCCAATTCTCATTGCACAAGGTGAGCCCATCCGACAGACCAGACTCTGATGCTTAAGCAAATCCAGTCTCCATTGTAATTTCAATCTTGTGTGTCCACAGATGTCATTGTGCTCCTGTTAATCCTGCACCTCAACAGGAACATGAAACACAGCCTCATATACGCAGCACTGTATCCTTCAGACCCATGCTGAAGGTTATGCGATATAAGTATGATAGTTTTTCATTCCTTTACTGTAAGAATCAGGTTTGTGGGTGGATGGCAGCTGCTTACAGTACAGAAGTGGGTGATTGATCTAGCCATGGTGAGAACATACCACTACTGATCCATATGCATTAGTGTCATATACAGTATAGGTAGATTAATAAATTCAGATTAAAACTAAAGTATTTTTGCAAGCTCCCAGGAAAAGGTAATAAGAGTTGTCTTTTTGCCATTGTCTCAGAGTTTGTGCACTTTCATTAGTGCTGGCAGTAAACTGGCACAGCTTCAGTGTCTGTGGAGCTCAAAGGACTCTGGGCAGGTCAGCACTCTCACCTGGGCTCTGGCCACGTATACATGCCTGGGTAAGTGACACGAAAGGAAAACTAAGCACTTCTTCAGGCTGCCGTATTGATATTGAGTGTTTGCTGTGTTTGTCAGCACGGATCTTCACCACCGTCATGACCACAGGAGACACACAAGGTCAGTAAGAGCTTCCTGATGGGATTAGGTGTTTGATTGAGATGTCATCTTTATCTCTGCTTTTTTTCTTTTCAAGTTCTCATACGGTTCGTCGTCATGAGCGCTCTGAACATGTGGGTCACAGTCACAGTCATCTACTACAAACCTCATGCAGTGAAACCAGTGAAACAGGAATAAGAGGATGCAACTTCCTGCATACGGTTCAACTCTATGTGCATTCCCTGTCTGCTGTTGGAGTCTTTTTCTTTGTAGATTTAGGTCAGGTGCTATATACTAATACTTTCTTTATTGCAATTTAAAATTTTTGGGTAAGTGTGTACAACCAAAAATCCTATCATAATGTTTTGGGTTTCCTAATTGATCCAGTGCTGGCAAGACACTTAAAAAAAAGTGTATACTGTTTATGTTTAATTTAAAATGCAACATTGATGACAATATTATTAGCATTTTGAAAGTGCATACGGTCTTGTGTTTCTTAGCTAGGTTTACACTGATACTTTTGGTCAGCTTAAGGTTTCCATACTTTTATTTTTCTGCTTTGCAAGCACTGGTATTGTTTTTTTTCAGACCATGTTAATCTATTATGTATTGGGATGTGTAACAGCTTTTTTTTAGCAGTATCTTTTTTTCTTTAATTCCTTTAAATCTCATATTCCCATGAAGGAAAACAGATATGAATGTTGTAGACTTACAAATGATGAATTGTATTTGAAGTGTTAATCAGAAGTCTGACCAAATATGTGATATGTTTTCTGAAACAGTAAAAACATTTTCTAACACTTATAATTCCTGGTAGTTTTCTAGTCCTTAGTTTTCAACTCCCTGCATTTGTAAAAGTTCAGATATACTGTTTTTAAAGTTGTTATACTGTAAGAAGTTTAGTTAAAAACCGTCTATTTTTCTAATAAAGGAAAATATTTAACGGTTAAAAGTGATGTCAGGTTGCTGAACAGGCTGTTTACTGTAGTTCAAAAAGGGGTGCCGTTTACATACACTGAAATATGCAATATTTTTATATTGAGCTTCCTCTATATTGATCTGTATTATATGGCAATATAATGAACAATTATCAATGCAAAACCAATAAACCATAGGACTATTGAAATTACTTTCTTTTGTGAGGTTACTTCAAAATTGTTCTCTTGTACTTTAGAAATCAATAAACATTACTTTTTTGCGAAAATGTGTGGACTTGTGTAATTGTATAATAAATGTTTTTTTTTTTCATATTTACCGAGTAATTTATTGAATCATTACATATTGTATTTGTATTGAGAATGCATGTGATTAATGCTGCAAGAAAAGAACGACCACATTGTTTATATTAAAACTTTACTTCCTTTTACTACATTCACAGCTATATACCGATTTAACTCACTACTTTTGTTTACAAAAATAAGCAAATGTTATACAGGGTTTCCAAACAACACAGCTACATGCTTTTCATTTTATGGTCAAACAGTACATCAATACAAAACATGCAAATCTGGAGGCAGCGCTTTAAAATAAAAAATAAAAAGTGCCCAGACCTGTATAAATAGCAAACCAACTGGTAAGATGGCAGGTCAAATATACGCTGTATATTCATATTATATATATATGTGTATATATATATATAACGTGTAAAAGAACACGGATATGCATTCACAGCACACCCAGAGATACACACTGTTTGCTAGGGTGAAGATACACACACACACAAAAAAAAGCAAAGACCACTTCAAAAATCTACAAAATACTTAGTGAATTTAAATGTGGTTTTTTGACATTCAGACACAGTCTTATGAACATTTCAGTTATGTGCTCACAAAATGAATCAGTTTTTGGCACACGTCGTAGCATGAGACCCAACATTTCAACTTGTAACAGCTGATGATGAAATTCATAAGACGACCGGCCAAAAACTGACTGCTGGAAACATTTTAGAAACTCCTGCCCACATGCAAAGCTCACATCTCACCCGTTAATTAAGGTTCCTCCTCAGATTACATTCGACTCACACAAGGGAGTGAGGAGCACAGGTGTCCAGGAGAGCATTATGGGATGCGTTCATGATCAGAGAAGGTTTAATCAAGCTTCGATCACACAGTGGAGTAAACAAAGGTAAAACACTACAAGAAAAAAAAAACACTACAGTTTGATTGCGTTTATGAAGGAATGAGAAACATATGTAGTGGTGTTTTCTAGTCGTTTATGTGGTGTGTTGCACTACTGTCTATATTCAGCCATTAAAGACAAAAAAAGTCTTCCACACTCTCTGGCCGGTCCAGCGGGGTTCAGTCTTAGCGTTCAGGTCAACTCTGGCCTTGAATAAGAAGTTTGGTGTGATGCTGACCTTTCAGTTCTGTGTAGATCTGTTGTGCTCTTGAAGTCGAAGCAACCATATGCCCAGAGAATAAAAGCCATATCACGACGGCAAAGCCTTCATCAATATTTGTGCATCTCTCACTTTTTTTTGGATTTCCCAAAATGTGCGAAAGGTTACGACAAAGGTCTTTTGTTGGTGTAACAGGAAGAACCCCAAATCACCATGTAGCAGCACCAGAATCCCAATACAAGGTTAACTAGAGAATGAGGGAGAAATTGAGAAAGACAAAGAGAAAGTTAGTTTCACCTCATTTTAACCCAAGAGGAAAGAAAAATCCTTCGGTCATTCAAAATAAAAAGCACCCACAGCGTGCCATCATGCTCAAGAGAAGCAGATTAACACACCTGCAAACACACAACAGGTCGCAAACTTTTATTGCAAAAGGGAACAAAACAGAGCTAAAAATAAAAACACTGTTTTTATTCACATTCTCCCATTTGGTTTTTTTTCTTTTCTTTTTACAGTACAGCTGAAACATCTTCTTGATAAACAGTTTGTAAAAACATTAATCAAACGGACTCATTTGTTCAGAAGGCTGTTGGTGGAGTCTTCTCGCCTCATCTTTGGAGTGTCCAGTAGAGGGGGACTAGGGTAAGAGGGTCAAAGGTCAAATAAGAAACAAGCAGGCCAAATACCAATTCTCTGAACAAACCTCTTCTCCTTCATTAATAGTGAAAAACGATTGAGCTTTGCATTTGGAGAGCAGAGGGTGTTTATGAGAATTGGTACAGAAACTGTCGGATTATGGCAAATTCTCCATATCCCATCTTGGCTAACACACTCGCATGCTTAAATTTGTTTCAACAGCAAAGGATGCCACAGCACACGCAAAGAAATGCAATCCATGACTCTGTTCCAAAACCAAGTGAGCAGCAAGTGAGTTAATTTAGGGATAACATGACATTTTAACTTGGATTTAACTGGTTTCGATACATTTTGATGATAAAATATTAACACCAATTTATGATCCTTTTATGGTAACACTTTAAAGATGTTCTTGTTACATGTCACATTACGCACTACTATAAATACATTATACATAATTACATGCATGTAACCCTAAGCTAAACCATAATAATAACTAATCCTAACCATATAAGTACAAGTAGTTAATTAATATTACTTAGTACTTTGTAATGTGTCAGCAAGTTAGTTTTTTTAAAAGAAAATTACTTTTATTTTACAAGCATTAAATTGACAGCAAAGAAATTTGGGTTGTTACAAAAATGGCACAAACTGTTATCAGCACTTATGATAATAAAATATTTCTTCAGCATTTAATTAGCATAATTTATAATGATTTCTGAAGAGCCTGGAGCAATAGCTGCTGAAAACTCAGCTTTCAGTCAATAAATTATAAATTACATTTTTAAATATATTCAAACAGAAAATTGTTATTTTTAATTGTATTAATATTTCAAAATATTATAGCTTTTACTGGAACCAGTAAAACCCTACTGACCCCAAATAGATAAATGTAAAAAAAATTATAATGTACTGTATATAAAACGAATTACATTTAGCATTCATTCATGTTATCAATTTACTGGAAGCCCTGCAGAGGTTCGTTCCAACCCTGCTTCAACACTCAAACCATGCCGCTTTCAAATAAACCTTCATGACTTGATTAGCTGGATCAGGTGTTTAATTAGGGTTGCATCTAAACTGTGCAGGGCTTTTGGAACAGAGCCCCTATGTAAGCAGTTACCCTGTTTGGACCCTAAACATGCTCCTCAGAAATTAAACGTATGGTCATAATCTACATCATCCACATCATCCAGAGCCCAGTGCCAGTCCTGAAGCTCCGAATCCAGAGGCCTGCAGGTGGAGGAGAAAGCATTCAGCCAACTTTCACCATCCTCACTACAGAAGGTCTGGAGGTAGTTTGCTAAGGTAAACCAACAACCTGGCACATGAGAGGTAATTACTATAACTGAGCTAAACCTCAAAAATAAGACCACTGCTAAATGTCTGCTGGAACTAAAAAGGCTGTTCATCTGTATGCATCTTGAGTTTGGTACTAAATGTGCAATCAAGTTTAGCTACAGATCTCTGTGTGTGTAGTATGATGCATACTTTTAGTATTTCGCCTTTAAATTTAACGTTACTAATCACAATTGAAAACCTGAGTTAGACACAAAAGAGAAAAAGTGCTTTGTTAATGCCCAAGCTGTCCCATTGCATCCCAAGTTACAAAAAGTAGCCCAGCATAACACTGTTATATCCAGTTAGCCACCATTAGCAAAGACCGTAATGTTATTCTGCTAAACCTTGAAAGCTTTTGAATGATGTTACAGAAGCACGCTAAAGCTAAACATCAATACATCCTCCATCCAACTTCCAGGTCGGCCATGTTCTCCTCTCACCCCGTGTTGAACTCGGGGTTGAACGGGTCTGACGCACAGGGTCTGAGACTTTCCTCTTTCTTGTCCATGTGATCTTTGTGGCATTTGATCTGGCATCTCTGGCATTCCAGAGCCAGAGGAGGTTTGAACATGTTCCACAGGGGTTTGGTACAGGCCTCACAGTTGGCAGGAAAGTGGTAGAATAAAGGAATAAACTCATGTCCCTTGTGGTAGATGAAGCCAGATTTCTCCAGACACACTGTTGGTTCCTTTACGTTGTGCACTGACCTGTGTATCATATAGAGTAGCACTCTAGTGTGTAACCCGTGCCAAACATGTGTCTAGCGCTTCTGCATTGATTTTATGAACAGCCATCTTAGAATCAAACTTTACAGAACAAGATGGTAAAGGAACCGTTCCCACAAAAATGAAAAACAGTTAATTGTCATCATTCACTCGCTCTAATGTTGTTCCAAACTCATACGACTTCATTCCAAACAGAAAATATATTTTAGTGTCATTTGGAAGCTAATTATTAAAGTTAATTATTTTTTTGAAGTTGTAAATTGAGCAAATAACTAAAAGATATGTTTTTCTCAATGTGTTACTTGTTTTTTTGTGATACATTTCTTGATACATTTGTAAAAAAAAAAAGTTAATATTCTGAAAATTGTTTCAAATTAAATTCTACATAGATATTTTGTAGTGTCTCAAAAATGTCATCTTGACAACAAAACGATAACAATACTAATAAATGAAAAGAAAAAAAGGTAATTGTGATGAAAGTTTTTTTTTTCCCTCACAACTCTGACTTATTTTTAGAAATCCCACAACGGCGTCCCACAGCTTATAGCACGCGATTGCATTAGTTTATTTCCCCCTCATCAGAACTGGACTTTATAACCTGTATTTGCAAGTTTATATTTCACAATTCTCAGAATAAAATCAGAATTGTATGATAAACATCTGAATTGCATGATTTCAATGCAATTTCGAAAAAAAAAGTCTTGTGAATTGTGATTTATTTATTTATTTATTTGTTTTTTGGTGTCAGAAATGGGCTTCAAGGGCTAAATACACAGTGTAAGATGTGGCGTAAATTAATGTGTATACACTGATGGATATGTAATTACAAAACCACTTCAAAAGAGCTTTTCAAATGTTTAAACATACTACAGATTTGTTTGTTTTTTGTATTGTATGTAAAGCAGCGGTTTGGACTTTCTGCTAAACTTATGAGTCATACAGAAATGACATGAGAATAAGCAATGACCGTTTTCATTTTTGCACAAACTGGTCTCAAAAGGATCTGTGAATGAAAACCAGGCCTTTATGTAATCCTCTTACTCTAGAGACTGACACTGATGAACAACAATCTGGGCAATGTATTTGAACTAACACAGTGTAAACATGAAAGCACGAGATAAAACTGAACACAACACAAGCATAAGATTAACTGAATTTAGCATTTTTAAAAAGGGCATGTCAAGGCTTGGTGCTCACCTGGGTTTGCCGGAGGGTATTTGTCGGCTGGGTCTTCTCATGGATTGACTGCTTAGTACTTTAACAGGAACTCTGGGAGAGGAACGATGAGGGGCCTCTGGTGCTGGAGGTTTTTTAGGAATCTTCTTCATGAGCCGACTAACCCATTTCTGCTGTTCCTCCTGAGACAATGCTAACAGCAGCAGGTTTTTAGCTGTAGACACGTCGTAGTTCACTGGAGATAGATGTAGAAAAGAACAGTGGATGAGACAAATGTTAAAATAGTAAAAATAGAAAAGAATCCAACTGATATGTATGTATGTGTAACTTGTGTATTTCCTCATTTTATGGTTTTCAGTAAAAAAAAGAAAAGAATTTATGACTATATCCCAGGATTTCCAGGAGCCAGTAAACCGTTTTTTTCACTCATTAAGGTAGTAAAGAAGAAAGGTTATTCTTACCTCGACAGGGAGCAATGACTTCCTCTTTCTTGTCCATGTGGTCTTTGTGGCACTTGATGTGGCATCGTCTGCATTCGAGAGCTGGAGGTGGTTTGAACATGTTCCACAAGGGTTTAGTACAGGCTTCACAGTTAGTGGGGAAGTGGTACAGGGTGGGAATAAACTCGTGACCCTTATGGCAAATGTAGCTGGACTTGTCACCAGGAAGAGGTTCCAGTTCTTGATCTTTCTTGCTCTCACCCTCATTAGCGTACAAGATCTGGGAAAAGCAATGATAAGAGGCGAGTCCTTAGCTTACAGCAATTTTATAAAACTTCCACAGGTTTCAAGTTTAAAAGCTCCCTAATACCCTGCCTGTGTTATATATGGTGCCAATATACCTGGAATATTCTGGGGATCTCTTTGGAGTCAGCGCGATAGACGTCCGTCTGAGTTACCGAACGCACATGGAAAAGTTTACTGTCAAGGGAATACCAGAGATATTAAGATAATAACAAGATGACAGAAATGACTTAAGTCAGCCAAAAAGATAAAGTTTTTTTTTTTTTTTTTACACTGGGACAAAATGAAAGTGTAACCAATGTAACAATTGAATGGATTTAAAGAGTAAAAGGACTCACTCTATGTCCAACACCATGTAAGGATTGGAATGCTCTTTGTCCTGCTCGCTGTTGTAGAAGAGAATCTTCTTGCTGCTCACCACAACATACTAGAGGAGAGAAAAGAAACAAAAGACTCACTGAATCCTGCATGATCGGGTCGGATGGGATTCCTGATGCAAGGCTATCTGTGTCTAGCAGTACAACAGCTCCCGTTTGCAAAGTCACTTGAGGTTGAGGTTTAGTCCAGGTAATTAGTATTTGTCATGTGGCTGCAGACAACATGAGTTAATCATTCAAATAGGACAGGTTTATTAAATAGTTAAGCAATTTATTCACTCACTACAACACCAGTGTTCTTTAATTTTTTTCTTTTTTTCAATTCAATTATATTTCATTTTAATTATGGTTTAATTTGTAGCATTTTTGTTCTTGCACACTTTTTTTTAGATTTATATTTAGCTTTATATTTTGTTTCAGTAATGTTAATACTTCAATTGTAATTCTATTTCAGTTACTTGCCAAGGCAACATTTCTAATTCCACTAAATATTAATATTTTCTTTCAGCTTTATTTAAATTTACAAAATAATATTGTCAATAGTTTTGGTGTAAGATAAAACTTGACAAATTAATTTAGCTTAATTACTTATTTGCAATCCCATGCACATCCACCATGATGTCATGTCATATATATAATGTCGCTAATTTATTACAAATTTTTGGTGTTCTTTATTTTCTTACTGACCTGTATTGTTGTTTTTTTAAATGATGCACTGAATTCTTTATTGACTGGTCCATTTTAATGCCATGTTGATGTTAATACTATTGCATTTATTTAACAGCACAGCATCCTTAGCCAACTGCTTGTTTTAAAAATGCATTGCTACCGTCTAAAAACATACCTTCCTTTCCCATCCGAAGCGTTTGGTGTTGTTCCTCACCGGTAAAGACAGCCAACCCTCCAGTCTTGTCTCTGTACAACACACAAAGAAAGACATGTATAATAAAACAGGCTTTTCTCTGATGTAGTTTTGGAAAATTGCTCTGTCAAGGGAAAGGATAAGATCCACGCAAGTCTTAAGAGGTCAAAAGGCACTGAACGCCATGCAGATCACCTGTAGGGTCAGGCTCTGCAGTGAGGTGAAGTGTGAAAGTTGAACTGAGAACCAGACCAAAACTAAGCAGAAAGAAAGGAGGGTGACACGGAACGATGTGAAGAAAAGTGAATTAAAAGGAAAAGTTTTGAAGAAGGAAAACAGAATGAAAAGAAGTTTAGAAAAGAAGTTTAGAAAAGGTCTTCCCAGTACCCTGTAGTGACTCGTCAGTGTCCATGTCTGGGCCGCTACTCATACTGGCAGAGTCCAGTGACTGGATGTTAAGAGAGTTCAACAGGCTGCGCAGCTGCTCAATATCACTGTCTTTACTGTCCAGAGCCATCTGCAGTTCGATACGAACCTGAGACTCGTCTGCCAGTTGCTGCAGGAAATAATCAAGAGAAACAAGCACTCAGGCTATATGTCAAGCATTGTAAAATTCTTCAGACTGATTAGTGGTCATACCCCTTGCATGTCGTTGATTTCTCTCTGGTATTTGATTATAGTGCTGTTAAGCTTCTCCTTCTCGGAACGCAGCTCCAGCTGCAACTTCCTGTTTTCTTTCTCCTTCCTCCTCACGTCGGTATCATTTCCACGGCGACTTCCACCCCCTCTGACCTCCTTTCTGTTCATGATCTCTGCCAACTTGTTCACAGCCTAGAGTAAAAAGCCAACAAAATCAAGGAAAAGCAGTAACTGAGGCCGTAAATAAAAGTTGGATTTGATTCACACTTGCTACAAGGGCAACATTATGGTGTACCTGTGTTTTGAGAGTTCTCTCTGACTGAAGCTGTTTCTCAAGGGCAAGTTTTACTTGAGTGATGGACTGCTCTTCATTCTTGATATTCTGCAGATCTGAAAATTAAAAATGTTCTCAGTCATCACAGACACAAAAAGCCAAATTCGGCCATTGTTGAAACCTGCTATTCCGCTGGAACCTAAAATATTTACGTAAAAACTGAATTTGTATTTTAAAATGATAATGTAATATAATGTATAAAGGTTGATGTATTTAGCCACTGTTGGTGTATGTATTGAGTAACTTACAGTCTTGTGTTTCCTTTAGTTTGTTGTTGAGTTCTTCTTTCTCATTGGCCAGGTTTGCCACATCATTCGTCAATGTGCGATTAGCTTCCTCTAACTGTGGAAGGATGGGACAATTAAACCAAACACCATCCAATGTCCTCAACCTGTTCAAACCTTAAATGGGATTTCTGTAACAGCGTCAGCTAATAGCTGAGGTGTGGTGTAACTCACTGAGGTTATGGTGGTGTCTTTTTCAGCGAGCTCCTGTCGGTGTCTGGCCATCATCTCTTTGATCTCCAGCTCCTTCATGATCTTCTCCTTCTCCAGGTCAGAATACTGCTCCTCCGCAATGGAGCGCGCTAGCTGTTCTGAGTCAGCTTTTGTTAGTGTGATCTCCAACTGGGCCGCAAGAGAGTCCCTGAGAATAAGATCCAAGAAAAAGGTAGACTGAATTTAAAGCAACATATACTCAATACATACTTCCCATTTGCAATGTGATCAAAATATGCTAGCTCTTTATAAATAAAATAATATATAGTGAGGATTTTAAATACTGTCATTTACATTTTAATAATGAAAAAATAAACATTTTGCAGACTAGGCTTAGTAGCCTACACGTTTTCCTGCTTATTATTGAATATATATCTCACCTTTCCTCCTGAAACTCCTGTAGGTTCTGTTGCATGTCTTTATAGAGTTTATTTTTCTCCTCACACTCTTCCTTCAGCTCCCGCACCTGTGTTTTATACAGTGTCTACAAACAAACGCACAGACACACACACACAGTTATGTTAAACCTTTGAGTGTTCAGTTTGTTTCTGAAGGGGAAAGAAAGTTTAGACTTACAGAGAAATACTGCTCTGCCTCCAACTGATCCTGCAGTTCCTTCATCTGTCCATCAGAATCCTGACGATCCCTAGGATCACATTCACAGAAAAGCATCTAATATATAAATAATTTCAATGTTTTTGCAAAAACGGAAGAGGTCCTCTATCACAAAGAAGTTGTGTGTTTCTCAGTAAGGTAACGAATATTCAATGAGTTCATATGCATGCGTTGCATACTTGCGCAGTTCCATATTTTGTTTTTCCAGGCTACGTTTGATTTCCAACAGGTGGTTTATTTCTTGTTTGAGCTGTTTCTCTGATGTCCGCAGGGTGCTGAGCTGCTGGTTCTGAACCTTCAGGTCATTCTGAGTCAAACTGCGTTTCTGAACCTCTTGCTCGATCTTCAAACTCAGATTCTTCACCTAAAGAGAGAGAGAGAGAGAGAGAAACAAGAGAGAGTCCATATAAACTGGTTAAAAGGTTTTTTTAATAAATGATAAACACAATGCTTCAATTGAAAGTAAAAGTAAAAACTCCTTTCCATTATAATATAAAGAAACATGTATATTTAATAATAATTCAAAATAAATAGACACAATAATATTTTATTACTAGTAAAATACTATTACTGTAGCTTGCGATCAGTAAGGTTTAAAAGTCACTTTTTCTCACTAAGGCTACATAAATGACAAAAACTACAGTAAATAAAATAACTGAAATTGTATTACAATTTGATGTAAATGTTCTCTATTTGTATTGAAAACACATTTTATTGAAAACCATAATGCATTTTTTTTTATTCTTTGTTCTATTATTATTTTGTATCACCATAAATATCTTTTCTCTCTCTCTATGTGTGTATATATATACACATATAAAACATACTGACACCAACTGCTTTTTTAGTAGTAGTGTAAATAAATAAATAAAGGCAAAATACAGTTTCACAGCCAGTAAGAGACATTTACAGCCAGTAAATCTTCTACATTTTCTAAGCGTACTAGCTCTCTGCATCTGTTGCAAAAAGACATTTATACCCTCCACACACCTCTTCTGTGAGTCTCTCCTTGTGTCGTCGCAATTCCTCTAGTTTCTGCAGTGACTGCTTGTAGTCGCAGTCAAGCATGGAGTTCTTCTTCTCCAGTTCTAACACCCTGTTCTCCACACGCTGTTTCGAGGAACGCTCCTCCTGCAGCTTCTGTTCCAGATCTAGGTTAACACACACAGACATACACATAACAAGTCATAAAACCTGTCAAGCTTCCTGGTTCAATAGGAAATTTGAAAACGTACCTAAAAAAGTTAATATCAATGGATCTTAAATGTCTTTCATACCCTTCACAGCCTCAGATTTGGCTCCTTCGATGGACTCGCTGATCTTGTTCTTGTCAGCAAGACGAGCTTTCGTGGCCTTGTGTGCTGCCTCCTCCTGCTCCAAACCCTGCTGCAACATCTTCAACTTATAGGTCATGTCAATCTGGTTATTGCTCTTCTCCTATTGGGTGCACAAACCGAGAAGGAGGGACATTAGAAGAGCGTATGGACATACAGTGAGTAAACCCCAGTAAATCCAGTCTGTTTCTTTCTAACAGCCATATGTGTACAACATTATTTCAGCAGGGAATGCTGGGAATGATTAACACTGTGTGAGGAAGGTATTAATGACATTTGAATCCACAACCGTAGTCTATAATGATGTTACAACTGGCTCAACAAGGAAGAATGATTTGTTTACCTTTTGCAGGTCAGTAAGCTTCTCCTGAAGTTGCCTCTTCTCCGCCTCAGCTTTAGATAGCGCCAGTCTCGCCTGTTTCACTTCCTCCTCCAAACCAGAGATGCGTGCTGCAAGATAGGGAATGTGGATGAATGCTGTCAAGTGTTAAATGAACACACACAATAAAAGCTGAGGATATGCACTTACACTGTAGATCAGAGATAGTCTCAGAGCCCTGGGTTTGCTCTCGTTTCTCTACATCCAGTGCGGCCTGCAGGCTGATGTTCTCCCTTTCTAGCGTGAGTTTGCTGTTCTCCAGCATGCAGCATTTGTCCTGCAGTTCTCTCGCATGAGCCTCCAGCTGCTGCAGCTGTTTTGAGCTCTCTGTCTGAGTTTTACGCAGACGCGCAGCAGCATCGGATTCTGCCCGCAGTAATGCATTAGCCTCATCCAGCTGCCGGAGAGAGAGCGAGGGAGAGTGATTGAGAGATTATAATGGTGACATGTATCTAGGATCACTCGGTTACTTGATCACACATCAGAAAAACGCATAGCCACGTGTCGCTCCAGGAAGACGGAAATTCTGGGAACTCTACTGAATGATGCTTTTAACAGATGCTGTATTAATCTGACAGAACATCACAAGTATAAAATATACACATAAATGTTTAACTTCCAAACTATTAAAATACATGTCATATTTATATATTTATTATATAATACACTTACTTACTTATATCCATTATATACATTTGAATGTTAACATTTAAACATTTGGGCTTGAAAGTCTCTTTTGCTTTCCCAGGTTTGATTTACTGGACTAAAAAAAGCAGTAAAAACAGTAATAGTAAAAAATTATTACAATTTTTAAGTAACACTTCTGTTTTTTAAAATGTAAATTATTCCTGAAATGGCAAAGCTAAAATTTCAACTTCAATTATTCCAGTCTTAAGTCCCACATGATCAGTTCAGTGTCACATTATACACACATACTTTCAAAACACCATGTAAACAAAGTTCAAATAGCATTTGAATATTTTTAATATCACATTCTAATTGTCTCTACGGGCATTTTTGATCAATTTAATACATTCTTGCTGAATAAAAGCATTAATTAATTGTTTGAACAGCTATATGTGTGCATGTGTGTTTTTCTCTCTGACCCACAAACCTGTTTCTGCAGGTGGATGTTCTTCTCATTGGAGATGTGCGAGTTCTGGTTTTTCTTCTTCATTTCATCCAGCTGATCCCTCAGACTGTTCACTTCGTTCTCCAGGCCTCGTTTGCGGTCGGCTTCACTCTCTGCCCTGCGGTGACTCTCTACGCTCTTGTGCTGTAGGAGAGCTTTCTCTCTCTCCAACTGTCTCAGAGTCGTCTCCAACCCTTTTCTGCCATTTATCTATAAGCGCATGTTGTAAGATTACTGTACTTCACACAAAATGTTGAGATCTCAGAGAAGAAACACCTACTCACTTCTTCATCAAGCTCTTTGGTGATCTTCTCCAGGCGGCTACAGTTGCTCCTGTATTTTTGCTCCAGCTCATCTTTGGCCTGCATTTCATTGTTGAGCTGCTCTTCCAGAGAGTGAAGTTTCTTCTGGAGCTTAGTGGAAAATAAAACAATTAAATATTGTATAAATCTCCTACATTTATAAATGACCTAACGAGATCTAGAGAAAGTGAATACTTACTGCTAAATTGTCCTATGGGAAATAAAAAGAAAGAAAAAAATGTTACGACCAATGCTGCATGAAGCCCTAATCAGTTTAAGTCCAAGTCTCTAACCACCAGGGACTGCTGGATGATGTAAATCCAGTCTCTACAGATCATATTGTAGTGAAATTAAATGCACAAGATGACAAAGGTGTGAGTGTCGTACCTCTGTTTTGGATGCTAGGTGATCTTTTTTCATTGCCGAACTGTTAACAGCATTCAACAACCTATACCAAAACACATCAGTTATCAACTGGTTTTGCATCAGGGCAGTAATGTTTATTGTGCAGAAATAATAATAATAATAATAAAAATAAAAAAAGTCTCACTGGTCTTCTTTAAAGTAGGTGAACCCCACAAACGGCAGCTGATTGCCAACAAAGGCTTTGGGTGTGGGAAAGGTCTCCACTTCTCCTTTATCTTCCTCTATCTCATCAAAATTACTGGTGTCTATGTCACTGCTCAGCTCTGGAACCACAGGTGCTGCAGCTGAAGAGAGAAACGGTCACTGTGCATTTATAACAGCTGATGTAAACATCACTGATAGTAGAGATAATACTAATATTGCATCATGCTCACTTCAACCTCACAGTCTTGCTTTGTCTTTACTTGGGTAACACTGAAATACGAATGTGTATTGAGCACAGTTATTATAGTTTTATTTTAATTTTTTATTTTATTTTAATTAACGCTTGTTTTAATGGTAATAGTTGACATTAATACGAAATTCTAATACTAAATATATTTCCTGCAATATTTTAGTTTTTTTAAACAGGCATCTTATTCAAAGAATGATATCAATCCACTTGCAAAATAAAAATACAAAATTAAAAATAAATGAAAAGTGTTGTAGAAATGATATACTTTCAAAAAACACACTTACACAGCTGTATTTTAGTTGAAAATACATTAAATCAGCTGAAATGTTCAACTTCTAAAAAAATTTTTAAATACTGTCATTAAAATTTGGTTTAAATGTACTTTTTAAATACTTATTTTCATCCATTTCAAGTTTTTATTGAAACTTCTTTTATTAAACAGTTGTAAATCAGACATTTATAACGATTAAACGGATACATTTAAAATATATTACCTATATCAACATGATTCAGTATGTCAAAATGATGCGCAAAATATTAATAAAGAAGATTAAAAAGAAATACACTTTTTTCCCCAGTGATATGATGAACATTTTTATTACTCGAAAATTATTTCCTGTTTAAAATGCACTGTAAAACACATGCAAATATAACGGACGTTTACTCACTCTCTCTAATGGTGCTGAAGGTCCACTGGTCGTTTTTAAAGAAAGGGTGTCTTTTAATTTCTTCTACCCCATTTCGACCTAGGCGAACCTCCCTACCAAATACAAACCACCACAAAACATTTTATCAAACCATCAATGTGGAAATACACGGAAATTCACCTGCGCAAAAGCTCACCTGTCTGTTAGGAAGGCACAGATGATGTTTTTGGCTTCTTGAGAAATCTCAACGTCGTCAGGAAAGTTAAGAGAGTTCTTATGGTCCATAATCTTACTGTATGTCCCCACCAGAGAATCGGCGTAAAACGGTGTATCACCTACACACACAAACATTTTTCTCATTTAATAAATCAATACTACAAACGTACAATTTAGACAAACAAACACATTCACGTGTCTGACTCACCAACCAGCATCTCATAGATAAATACCCCCACCGACCACCAGTCACACTCGCGTCCATAGTATCCGTCCCCTCCCTGAGACTTGAGAACCTCCGGTGAGATGTAATCCGGGGTTCCGACGGCAGTGTCACAATGAACCATCCCCGTCTATCATCAAGCAACCAACCAATCAATAAATAAGTCAACTGATAGAATCTTTGTTGATTTAGATTTAGAGACGCTACATAGCAATATAAACAATTTACATGATATTACATTACACTACACACAAACTGACTCTAGATGGCACTATGACATCACTTAGCAGTATCTCCAGCCTAGTTTTAGTGGCCGGATTGTGCTGGGTTTAGAATTTAACTAGGACTTGGGGGAAATTACGGACAATAAAGGCAACAAAAATGCCCCAGATATGCAAAATGTGGGGCAAACTAAACATGTCCCTGTAGTGAACTTTATATATTAGTATCCGTTACATAATTTTGACGTATTTCATAACCTTCCATTCTAGGCCTATCTGCTCTTGAGTTCAGTGCCCCTACCTTCATCCTCAGATATGACCGCTGCTGAATAAATAGAAATATATTGATATAATTGCCATTTTAAATGTAGATTGGTGTTCACCTTTAGTGTATTTATTGTTTGGATATGTTTTCATGACTCCAAGCTCATAACATTTAAGTATGTCAGACTCATATATAAAATATTGTATAGCTATTGCTCTATAATAAGATAAAGTATAAATGAGATATAGCAGAAAATGTACAGGACACAATGAAAATATTACCTTTAGTGCATCAAACACAACTGAGCTATTTGTGCTGATATCCTATAAAACTAGATAGCAGAGAAAAGTTGGCTGGCTAGATTTAATCTTTAATCAACATAAACTAAGCATTTTTAAAATACAATGGCTTATTAGCCTCAGCATGACCCTAAGACCTCTGAACCCACCTGAGGTCTTCCTCACTCAGACATAAAGGAATGAGAGGAAGGCTGAGCTTTTCTTTGCTCCTTTGAGTTTGGACAAGAACTGGCATGTGTTCAAGGTATTTGTCATCTAATTACATCCAAGAGTGACCTAAAAATCCCTGCACTCAGGACGAAAGCACCCTGTTAAAAGCTAACCGGAGCAAGCCTGAAGTTCTGATGAGTCTTTGAGCTACTAAAATGTGGTAGTGCAATAACTGATCCTCTTACCCCATCCATTTTCATGCATGTCCCAAAATCGGCAAGTTTGAGGTGTCCGTAGCGGTCCAGCAGCATGTTGTCTGGTTTGACGTCTCTGTGAATAAAGCCCATGGAGTGGATGGCATCCAGAGCCAACACAACCTCAGCGGTGTAAAACTTTGCCCACTTCTCTGGAACGTCATATGTACTGGTGAGATTGACAAGATCTCCTCCTGGCATATATTCCATTACCATGAACAGAGACCGGTCATCCTGGAAAGCACAGCACAGCTGAGGGAAAAACAAGAAAGAATTAAGAAAAGAGAAAGAGATTTACTAGAGAATATTAACTGATTCATTTATTTGTGTGTGTGTGTGTGTATGATTGTGTTGTGATCAAACTAGATATACCCTGATGTATTTATAGTCCAACACCTAATTTAACTGGAGCAGCAAGCTAATTATTTTTATAATAATATTTAATTAAAACATAGAAAAATGATCTCACCAACTCATAAAAAAGTATTTTAAGAAATATTATAGTAAAAATAATAATAATAATAGGATTCAGCAAAAACAAACTGAAAATGTTGATGAAAGAAGCCTTCTGCATACCAAAGATGCTTTTGTGATACAGTAAATACAGTACAATACAGTAAAAGCACTATGAAACTTAATTGTTTTCTACTTAATATAATTTTAAATAAAAAAAATTAAAATAATTTTATTCTTGTGACGGCAAAGCAGAATGTTCTTCAGTCATTCAATGCCCTAATCACAATCCTTCCGAAAATCATTTTAATATGCCGATTTGGCTCTCAAGAATAATTACTTGTTGTATAAAGTGAATGTAAAGTAAAAAAGCATGATATGCTGCCTATATTTTATTTATTTGTAATAATATTTTTTTTGATCAATTTAATGCATTCTTGCTGTATTGAATTATTAATGTCTTTACATAAAAATTTTACTATTCTTTTTTAATAATATGCATATTGGATAATCATTAGATATTTAACATTTGGAAACAGCATATTCCTTATATTCATAAACCAAACCATAGTTGAATATTTGTGTGTGAAAAAGCATTGTTGCATATATTTCAAAAAGGATACGTTTTTGGATATCAGGCCATTTTACCTGCACGACCCACGGACTGTCAGCAAACGCCATGATGTCACGTTCCTCCCAAAAGAAGGCAGAGTCAGAACGCTTGATCATTTCAAACTTGCTCAGCACCTTCATTGCATACACCTTCTGAGAGGCCTTATGCCTAACCTACACAAACAAACACACAACCAGATGATAACAAAACATCATCACATACCTTCTGTGAGAACACTAGTCAGATATGCATGCTAACAAACTACATTCAATTTCTAACAGGCCTTGTACCGCACTCCCAAAACGATTTAAAAATAAAACTAATAAATACTCTGCGAGAGGCTGTTTCGCCTTCAACACAGACAAGCCACATTTTAAAGCACCCTCTGTTGTTGTTCTTTAGGCATAACACACCCACACAGCCCCTGTCAGACAACTGACAGAGGAGAATACTGGGTAATAGTGTTGTTTGTGTCTGCAGGCTTGTCCAGACGTATCCCACTGCATCTCTCCCCTGACTATCACAAACACACACCTAGAGTGACGACACAATGAAAAACTACACATGCTCTTTCTTTTTTATTTCTGACATGTTAATACACAATTATTCGACAGAAACCTTGCAGAACTGCTTGCAGCATTTGGATAAATGTGCACACGCTTAACCCATCCACAAAAGACAAGCATATTGATTTAGCAGTGTATGCGATAACTTATATGTGCAAAATAAATTGCTTTTGCACTAAATTCACTTATAAACTAGCTATAGGATGACATCAGACACAAAAGAAAAAACTGGGGGAAAGATTTGTTCATTTTCTTAGAAGTTAATACATTATGTTTAAATGCATCCTGAAATTCTTTCTTACCAGCTGGACTTCTCCGAATGCTCCTCTACCAATCACCTTCACTCGGTCAAAATCTTCTGGCTTCATCTGGAGCTCCCTCATTTGGCCCATAACCTTTTCATCTGTACACACAACACAACAAAACCACATTTCCTTGGTTATGTCATGAACAGCCAGACTTATATATATATATTATATTAATGACTGACTAATGTAAAATCTACATAATGATTATAATCTAAAATAATAATAATATAAAAATTATTAACTGGCCAGTATTTAAACACAATACGCCTTAATCAGGGTAGTGCCATGTTTAATTTTTGACAGGAATGAAAAGAGATGACTTGATCAAACAGACTTTTTGAAAGTTATGAGCTGGGAAAATTACATTATTTAGGAGCTTTATAGAGAGCAAGCTATTGTAAAGACATGCAATCTATCCTACACTGCCTCGTTTTCATTTGCATTAAATTCAATATGACATCTAGGGCCGGGCACTATCTCAAACTCAATCGCATCTCGTCAGTAAAGACGGTTCTTTGAAAAACTATAAATCTCCATCACCTGTTTTGAAATGGAGCAGCAGTTAATACACAGCCTTCAAAAATCCATGGTCATTTCTCTCACAAATTCTCCCCCCTCAATATATCTTCAGTATATACTGTAAAGTTCAGTAGTTATTCATCAAAACACTGAGCATCTTTAACGTGACATCAACATCAGGAATAGCAATTATCAAAGGCCAGCACAGAGTGCTCACACAATCTGGATGAGAGGACTGTTGAGTCACACTCTCTCTTCCAAACCAAACATTATAATGTCCATACAGCCCTACTGGTCTCCATGACAACAGGCAGAATCAGGAACAAATTCGGGAGAGAATGTGATAATTAGTCAAAAGTTTAATAGCGCATGAATAGAACACAGACACAGATGCCTCCACACAGGCATGCTACTTGGCTACTGTATTTAACATTGATAATTTAAGAAAATTAAATACTAAAATATTAGGAATGATTGACAGATTAGATGAACTGGGTTGAAAAATATAATATATGTCAGCTTCCCTTGAGCCATTCTCCAAATTGCATGCTAGCATGCGGATGCTGAAGTCTATCCTAAGGTACTGGCAGGAAGACTGGATGACCAGCTCATAACAGAAGTAATATTACATCACACACTCTAATATTTACCAAACCAAAACATCATTAGCTTAGGAGAATGTGCACCTCCAGAACTGTACAGTCAAACTCAGTTCAATGTGCTTCCCGCAATGAACTGCACAGGAAGTGCATTAAAACCCTCCATGACATTAATTCCAAGCCATTTCTTCATACCGAACACACACACACACACACACACACACACAGTCTGACAGTTTTCACAGTCTGTGTTGACACTTATGTATGTGATGAGCTTCAGTGAGGGGCCCAAATTAGGAAGAGCCACTCAAAACAATTCAACTCAAATAAATGCTGTTGATGTTGTAGCAGGAAGCAGCCTCATTGTAAAACTTGATGCCACCATTAAGTATTTCCTTTACCATGCAGAATAACACAAAACAACAATCAGAGAAAAGCATGGCCTTTTAAAAGCAAATACTCACATCTGTTCAAGAAGGTCTCGATGTTCTTATTTTTACGCAAGGCCGGAAAGTCCAAATCTAAAACCAGGGCATTCATGGAATCCTGAAAACGAAAGAAAAACACATTGAGTAAAACAATAAAATGACACACTCCATACAAATAGTATTTATTTAAAGTGAATATGTCGCATTTTCTTACACAACAAAAATTTGAGAAGCAATTTTTTTTTGTAAATTCTATTCCATTTATTTTTACAGTACTGCTCATTTAGGTCATCCTTTGTCAAAATGTGTTTCTCACTTGGTGCACTTACATTCTAAACTTTTTTTTGTGTCTGTACATGCATACAAACTTTTGTCACAACCACTCCAGACACAACAGAAGAAATATTAGCGAATCAGAACCAGTACACGTTTATGTAAATAATTGTAGCTAAGCAATGTAACAATTTAGAAAACCAATCCCATCTGGTTTCTGTTTTGGAAATGTTTATTTGTCTGGGAAAAAAAACTAATGTTTAGCGCTATCTCTTTTACTTAAACCCTGAGTGGAATGAGCTACAGGCATATTTCAAGGACGGGAAGTTTAATGGCAAGGCAGTACTTCCAGGCTGAAGAAATTAAGATTGATAAATCAGCAAGGCTTTACAGTCAGTAGATAATAAAAGAACATCCACAATGAAGCCTGATCTGACAAGTCATTTATCATTTTTTTTTTTTTAACACAGCCTTTGTTTCCCAGAACACACTTCACCTTTTTTGGGCATCTAGATGTTCTGCCTTGAGGGAATGCAGCGTATAATAAACGGAAATGCATTTAAAACAATTAAGCAGACATTGAGGCCAGCAGACCAATGGATTTGTTCCTGCACATGCAGACTGAGGTGATGGCTGGCGGTTATGGCATTGCTGCGCTTGTAAAGTGCTTTGTAGCAAGACCAGGTCTGTTGTGACCGACATACCAGGCATGGTCTCGCTGGAAACCCTTACCGGAAAAGCATTCGGAATGTCCAGCAGCCACACCTCTCCCCCTCCTCTCCCTTTTTCACTCTCTCTCCTGCCCTGCCTTCAACTTCCAAAAGTTCTCTACCCCTTTTCTGCACAATGTGAAATCTTCATGGACACAATCTTCAGTTTTCTTTGCACCTCACTTTTCTCGACAACTGGCCAGGGTGATATATCAGATAAAACATGAACTGTTAACATGATGATTTCAATTAACTTTTTATTTGGCCGTTAGACTGTACCATGGAGACTAAGTACTAGTACAAGACATTTTTACAGCATTTTACTATTTTATATTTTACCATCATCTAATGATGGTTCATTTATACACTGCTTGCCAAAATATAAAGGGAACACTTAAACAACACAACGTAACTCCAAGTTAATCACACTTCTGTGAAATCAAACTCCCAACTTAGGAAGCAACACTAATTTGACAATCAATTTCACATGCTGTTGTGCAAATGGAAGAGACAACAGGTGGAAATTATAGGTAATTAGCAAGAAACCCCCAATAAAGGAGTGGTTCTGCAGGTGGTGACCACAGACTACTTCTCAGTTCTCATGCTTCCTGGCTATTGTTTTGGCCACTTTTCAATGCTGGCGGTGGTTGTGCTTAGGCATGGGATGATAACCGGTTTCAAGGTTTACCGTGGTTTAAAAAAGCCATGGTTTCAAAACCGCAAACAAAAAAAGTTATACCGTTCCTACGATATGTGCATTTTTTGTGTCGTTAAAGTGAAAGCGAAGGACTCCCTACCAGGCTGTGTGTGTGTACCTGCAGCGAACACAATGCAGCCCCGCCCCCACCGGTTACTGCTGGCAGATAGGGGTGTTCGGTTACGTTTTTTGGAGTCGACTCCGACTCCCGACTCTTAATTTTGGAGTCCGTGGAATCGACTCCTCGACTCCATTTACTTTGAATTAAAATAGAAATACATTTGCGCCTAGAAAATCACATCAACCA
>JAUCNO010001053.1:5606531-5643101 GCA_032353835.1 Enteromius viviparus
GGTGCACAGTGCTAAAATACTCCATGTGTTTACCATCTTTACCCAACATATCACAACTTCTAATTGACTTGTAAATTAATTAACTAAACAAAGTAATCAGTTATTAATCGTTTGTGAATGTTTTGTCCATGAACAATTCATCATTAACTAATCACTTATAAACTACTTACAATGGGACATTATTATAAAGTTTTACCCATGTATTTATTTATTTTAGTTTTACCACCTTAGGTTTTGAATTTATTGTTTTGAAGCACAATGTCCAACTTATGTTGATTTTAATGTTTTTTTAGATACATATGTGACAACTTGCCCCAAATGCATTGCCCTAACTGCATTGAATAGTTGACCCTATCTGTTTTATTACCTTAATTTGTGTATCCACCAATAATTAAAAAAGATAATACATTTTTACTTTGAAGATTAGACTAATTAAAGGGGTTTTGAAGCAATTGTAAGCAAAACCCACTGCTAGAAAACAAACTTTTGTGCCAAAAAAGTCAAGACCAAACTCGGCATCCAGCATTTTCCTGTGCTTTCACAACTCTTGTATAACAAGAGCAAATACAAGCAATGAGCAAATGGGAATAAGGGGGGTTAAATGGGGAGAGAGAGCTTCAGAGGGCAAGAAAGATGGAGAAAGAGAGAGAAAGACAAAAAATAGAGAGGCCGGTGCTTGTCTTTCGAATCTTTGCACTCAACAATCATCCTATTGTTCTGAAAAACACAGTAACAACAGCCATAATTTGCAAGCCGTAACAGTCAGAAACGCTATGTTGTTAACGTAGACGAGAGGAGACAGGGAGCGAATGAGGAATAGAGAAAGGAAAAGCTGAGGGAGGAAGAGGAAAAACCATATCCAAAAATCTAGGGCGGAAAGAAAGAGTAATGGGACTTACTTCAGTCACACTGTTATTGTTTTCTATTTCATCTCTGTATCTCGTATGTTCAAGTATGTGTACTTACAAATATTCATAAATGACAAAACACACACACACAGTCGTCGTACACACGTGCCTCTGCCAGGCTTTCTTGTGTGTGTCCTGTTTCACACGGCTCAATGAGCAGTGCGCTAACCATCTAATGGGGCCAAAGGACGTGTCCACTGAACTACACTGAATACACACACACACTCCTCACTCACACTACACCTGAATGAGCACTGAGTTAACCATCTAATGAGGCCAAAGGACGTGTCTACTGAACTGAGCACTCACACACACACTGGCCCATTCTCTCTTGACATGTTCCTCCTCATAAAGCATCTGCTGATCCCTTAAAAGCATGGATTTGACATACATTTTTATCTCTACTCATTGTCTTTTTTTAGAGTAATAAAAAGCAAGAGTTCTGAGGCATAACATTTTCTATAAAGTCTACAAAATACTTTCAATGCAGGGATTGTTCACTCCATGTAAACTAAATCTGTTCATAAAGCAATTATATCTCTATCTATATCTTCCCCCCAAAACAATATTTAAATGAACTTTCTCAAATGTATTTTGTTTTTAAACATCACAAATGTAAAAAGAAGAGGACGTTGTGTGATTTTGCCTGAACCAGGTCTTTTTATAACTAAAGAGTGTCAAATTCAATTTTATGGCCAGTCATTTTTCTCAATTTACCTATTAATGGCAAAATTTGTTGACCATCCCACACATTACAGTGCATTATGCTCTTTAAAGGAGTTGCCATAAACAGGTAAGTATTATAATGCATTATAAATGTGTTTATACTTACACTAGCATTATATAATGGATTTTAAAGTGCATTCTAACATTATGAATACCTTCATGGTGCATTATCTACAAGCTACATCGAACGTTTCCATTTACTGAGATTCAATCTGACGTTTATAAATGCCAATATGAGATGTGCTGCTATTATTATTATTATTATTTAAATTCCTTGTTTGTTTTTTGTTGTGATTATCATTTTTAATAACTATTTTCTTTCCTTTTATGCAAAGCACTTTGAATTACCACTGTGTACGAAATGTGCTTTATAAATAAACTTGCTTTGCCTTGTTTTGTATATGTATATGTATAGATAAAACCTGAAGATGAAGATGGGGCACCTGAGAGAAGTTACGTCTTCTGAATGAAAGGCCATGAGCGGGGGAGAGATGACCCACTCAGATTAGCTTCATATACACAGAGGCCTCCGCTGAAAGTCTCTGATCAGACTCTGCCCCCAGACTTCAGACAGACACAGAGGCCTGGGCTCGACTGACCTGGGAATGGCACAGACGGACAGAGGAGGGAGAGAATGAGATAACGGGAGTTGAATGGACGGATGGTTGTTGAGGGATGGACCAGCTTGAATTGCACACAGCATATATGTGAGCTGAGCTCTTTACCATACATTTGAATGAAATGAATGACTGAAGTATAATCACAATGAACCCAATCAGTTTTGCTGATTAAACTACTGTAAGGAAATGAAACACTACCCAATGTTGTTTGGTGCATTAAATGGCCAAACTATTTATAGGATCTACGTTATTGTGAATTCTCTGTTGCAATTTTCACAGTGATTAAAATTTATTTGATATAGCACTGAGGTTTAACCCTGATGTGCTTATGTAGATGTGTGTGTGTGTGTGTGTGTTTAATAGCATGAGTAGGGCAGGAGATCTGTGTTAGCTATAAAGTATCTCATTAAAGCTGTCAGGGCTACAGTTCAAATCAACTACAGCTGTGCTGTGTCTGCCTGTTGAACTGCCTAACTGAACACTTCCCCAACACACACACACACACACACACACACACAGAGGTGCATTTATCTGGAAAGACATTATTGCGTGTTTTAGAATGTGTATGTTCTCAGAAGAAATGAGACCTGCCTCTTTCTGACATACGCTGCAGAAAAACCCGCAGCTAAAACCAGCTTAGGCTTCAGCAGGCATTCAGATAAACACTGTGTTGTTGCTTCTATAATACACTTCAATAAACAAGGTTAAAATTAAGTGACTTACATTTTAGACACAATATTAACAGTTGAGTATTAAGTATGTTTTTCATATTTTGCGATATGAAAGCACATAATGGCATAAATAGCTAACTTGCTAAAGCTAAAGGCAATAGCAAATGAAAAGAAAAACAAACCTCTTCCCTCCCTTTAAAGCTTAATCACAATTCCTACAAACTCATGATAGTTTGAACTGTTATAAAGATCAATAATGTCTTTTAGTTGGTGTATGTAGGCTACTAGCAAACAGATTAGCATAATATATTAGCTAGTACACCTCATCACATTTTCACTTACCCTACATGCTGACTGAGGGCTCATCAGCTTATTCTGTGTCCGAATGCATTTACTCATTTTCATTCACCCACTGCAGAAAAAAACTGCACATGCTGGTTAGGTATGTTTTTATGCTGGTTTAAGCTGGTTGTTTTGCTGGATTATGCTGGTTCTTTGCTGGTTATCCTTTACCAGCATGTGACCAGCATAAAAAAGCAAAGGACCAGCTTAAACCAGCAGAGAGCGTAAACTAGCTTAAACCAGCATCCCAGCATCAAAACATACCTAACCGGTATATGCTCAGCAGGGGTAGACCATATTGGCAGAGTTGGGAATAGTGAACAAAATCCAAGACATATTAATCTACAAATCTGTCTGTTGTTTAGTTCCTTGTCACTAAACTCCCTAACTGAGTCTGACTGTGCCAGCTTTGCTCCTGTCACCCCGTAACAATTCTTTTTCTTCTTCCCACTTCATTTATCCAGCGCTAACACCTTGTGGGCCACAGAGCATTTAGGAAGGAGGTGAGGATCATGGATGCTTAACCGACAGGATGACTCCCCTTTGACCTTAACCTGTAAAGCGCAATGGGAGAAAAGCGTCAGTTACGTCTCATCCATACAAAAAGCCGTTGCTCATATCAGCACAATAGCAATGGAGAAGAAAAGAGAGGAAGGGGGAATGAAGGGTTTTGTTCTTTGTTACATTCTGTAGCTGATTGCAGACTGAGCTAGGGTGTCACATGACTTGAGCGATTCGCTCTCTTCTAACCACCATGGCCCCCCTTCCCATCACCCCACCGTGGCCCTCATCAGGTCATGTCAGCTCGAGTTTGTTGCTCCTGTAGTTTTTAATTCTGTCTGATAGCTGGACAAAAGCAGAGTGGAGGAACACAGGGGGAAAGAGGGGGACGATGATGCATTGTGGGTAATAATAAAGGAAAAGAAGCATTTAGCAGGGAAAAATGGGGAACAAAAGCTTTTTCTTAATTTTTTTTATAACCCACCATTTTTGCATGCTTTTTCACTTTCTTTCTTCTGTCCTCATTTCTGTCTTGACTGAATGTATGTTGGTCCTTGTGGTTGTATTTTCTTTCCTGCTACCCATTCATACAACAAGACAAATGATGTTTTCCCAAAATCCAGAAACTAGTAAGATCAGATTTCTTGACTCTGGATTCTCTCCAATTTCTGCTAATAGCAGAATAGCACTTAGCTTTGACCTAAGGCCCTCTATGAATGACAGAAGCAAATGAAAAAAGACAGAGGGGGTGGGTAAAAAAGCGACCACACCAGCCTACAGCGGGTCCATTACGTTTGATGAATCTGGCCACCGGAATGTGTCATTCTGAAGTGTTCTGAAGAGGATGTATGCTTTACATATTAAGCGAGAGGTTGGCCAAAAGTTGTTCGGAGCACAAGGAGTTTGTGTGAAGACTGTGGGAGAAACACAGATTGCGAAGAGAGAGAATCAACCCTCTCTCTCTCTCTCTCTCTCTCTCTCTTATTCTCTTTCCCTCATGATAGAAAGAGCTCCCTCTGCTGAACTTACAAGAGCTCTATCTCTCGGCCTGGTTGTCACAAGGGCTCTATCACAGTGCCTAAAAAAATCCAGTGAATAAAAGTAATTTGTATTATGTAATAATCACATAATTTGTTGGCTTAAACAATGGTCTGACGACTACCTTTTTATTTAATGCATTATGAATATTTTTTTGTAAAAATTATGTGATTATAAGTGTATAAAAATGTTTAATAGGTAATTCTCTTGTAACTTTTTGTTTGTTTGTTTTTTGTAGCCATTGCTACAAAATCCAAGTGATCAGGTCCCACTATAGGGGGCCAATGGGAAGAATACAAATTGGACAAAATTGAAACAGCTACAGAATCAACAACTAGAATATCTACTGTCTTAAAATGTTATGACACCATGGTTGTTTTTATTATTCATATTATTCTGGTTTCCAGCTCTGAAATTATTTATCTGGTAGAGTAAAACATTTCATAATTCTTATTCTTAATACTTAATAGAAACCATTAGGCCTTTTAATATTACTGAGGACAATGAGTGACCCTATACAGAAATTAACGTCCAAAACTAAACCAAAGACAGACTCCTGGAGCTCAGAAAAGTGCCGAAACTATTTTCTGTCACACTTCAATCAGATTTAAGTTTGAGAGGAAAATGGATGCTTGGATTAACATGGGATTTTGACACAAAGGCTTTGTCATAATGAACCCAGAACACCTCAGCCTCAGGCATCCATAGACAGAGCATCACAGCCAAGAGGTCAGGACCCCCAAAACCCTCTAAAAGGGCACTTCAACCAATAAATAAGAATGCTCTCATTATCCAAGACCATAACCTGTCGGTTAGTCCAAATGTCAGAAAATTGACTAATTTAATCAGTCTAAAGTGTTTGAATGACGTTCAAAAACACTTTTAGTAGCTACCACTAAAATCAAATATTCACTGCCACTGACTAGCAAGTAGTTTCATAGTTGTGAATAAAGTCTATAATGGCTATCGCTGTCAACACAGAACAGAAAAATGTACTTGTCTAGTAATTTAATGGGACTTTAACACACAACATCGGCATTATAACAGACGCCAAGTAGTCTCTCTGAATGAACGAGTAGGGGGTATTCTGTTCTCCCAGCCCACAGCTTCTTCATGAATCTCACAATTACAAAACAGAGGGAGGAAAAGCTAAACCGCAGAGGCATTTTCATGATATGTGGTTTGCTACTGCTACAGTGGCCGGCCAGTAACCAAAGTTAACCTGTGCAATTAGAGCATGTTACACCGTCTGAAGAGTCGCTTTGAAGCTGTCGGCACCAGACATAGATAATGAACGGCTGCGCTTTGAACTGGTCAGATGAGGACTACTTAAATCGAAGCTGTCATGCCTCAACATCTACTGTCCCATGACATTAAGTGGTCGGTTACTTCTATAATTTGTGTTTTTGTCAGACAGTGAGAGCAAGGCCTCACCCAGTGAAAAATGAATCTGTCACTGAAGCTATTAAAGCAAGACCCTACAGCTAAAACCCCTTTCCAGCTACTAGACAATCGAACACATGCTATTTCTTTATTTTTTTGACCTTGTAATTAATAATAAAAAACTATATCTCTGGTGACATATGGTGGACATATCTAGTCACTTAATATTCAGCTTTGACTGTAACACAACAGAGCAAAGAATCACTTCTTCCATTAGACTTAATTAACAGTATTTTTGTTGCATAATGTTGATTATCACAAAAACGTGAAAGTCCTAATAAATAGGCCTTTAAAATGTTAAACAACACTTCACTTTAAACCCTTGAAATAAATAACATTTTTGCAATAGTTCAGTCTGTGCCTTCTAGAGTTTCATGACAGAACTTGACATAAATGTAAAGCTTATCGTTTTGTACAAGTTACAAGTTGTGTATGGACCCTATGGATTTTTCCATAAATCATGAGCATTGCATTGTACTCTATTCTAATTGCCATTATCAATCTCTGTCTTTCTATTGTTATTAAAATGCATATTTAATTAGAAAATGTAAGCATTTTTTCAAGTCTAAAATCATGTTAGTATGACTATTGTTTATGACTTGTGGCTAATACTTACTACTGCCATCTCTCTTCTCTATTTTACCCACATAATGCTGTTCACACTATCCTCTCCTCCAGGAGCATCTGGTCTCATTGATCCACTCGGGGTGAGTCGAGTCAGTGTCTTATCAATAATTACTGTAGGATGTGAACATGGGAAAGTGTTGTCATATAAACCTCCACGAACACAGGCACACACACCTGCCTCGGTCTAATAAATCTGGGGCTGCTGTGGAGATGGAGACACAGACATTGACTCATGGATAAAACTCCCTATACCTCCATCGACTTGGGAACCTGTATGTGTGTATAATTGATTTGGGCAGGAGGTCTAGAGAGGAAGCAACACCGAAATCTATACCCATAAACCTGACTCTGTTTAGAGGATCAGGAATCTCAATATCACTTTTTCTTGATTCACAGTGAGTTACTGTCTCCATCTGTTTGGCTTCCTATAATGTTGGATTTCAGTGTATAAATCTATAAGTCCGTTATTTAAAAGGCAACAGTGATGACACCTACTTTTTAGAATTTTCAATAATTTTCCCAATCGTTATTTTTGTTTTGTTTTCCAGTAAATATGATCTATTTCTAAGAATGTGTTTTCTTTTCACACAGGTAATTGCATTATTTTGTAATTATTTATTAATGTGTGTGTGTGTGCATAATGAAATGTATTTTAAAGTGATTTTAAAGAAATGTAATGCATTCAATCATAAAACTTTTGTGTTAAAAATATGTAAAAAACTGTATTTCAGTTTTGCAAATGAATGTGACATTTTTACCAGAGAACAATAGTAATTTTGTGAGAAAGTTTGGTGAGGAACGGAATCCTTTTGTAAAAGATCACGTATGTTTTGTGAGAAAAAGCTAAAGTTTCATGAGAATGAAAATTTTCCTACCATTTCATGTTTTTTTCATCAATGCTTAGTACTATAAAGATCAATTAAAATAATCATAAATAACTTTTTTCTACATCATTAAGGCACATATATTGTATGCTATACAAATATATACAAATACAGAGCCATGTGTTCCTGTCATTATTCAGTGTGGATGATGAATAGAGCAGCATATGGCATTGACTGATGTTGCCGTGTCGATACGGTCGCTTGCTGATATGTTACCAGTCAGATAAAGTCATGTGTGGAGATACCTTATCTCTCACTGTGGACCAAATCAATAGACTGTCTCTCCCTCTTCGCCTCTCTGTCCCTCATTTTCCTATGACCCCCCTCCTACCTCACCCCACAACACATTTTCTCTCTCTGCTTGTTCTTCTGTTTCTGTTTTTTCATGGTTTATTGAACGTGCCTTGCTAAGAAATACAGAATCATTATATTTGCCATTTTTGCAACCCCATACAGTATACCTCCATATTTGTGAAGGTATCACTTTACTTATTTACAGCGGACAAACTTTTTCAAGCTCTAGTTCCCACGTCAACTGACTCTCTCCATTCTAATCCATCCTTTGAGTAAAGTGAGATGACTTGCTGAAATTATGAGGAAAAGTTATATTATAATTACCCCTCAACATTATAATAGATTATTTCACTAAAAAAACAGACTTGCAGCAGTCGGCCTCACATTTGTGGGATCCATATCACATACTCTATTGTGCCGCTCCTTTAAAGTAATGAAGCATGTGATGAGTGACACTTCATTACTGTGTAAAAACCCAGTGATCATTTCTTTTGTCCGGCATGAAAACAGACCACTTTCCCTTCAGTTGAACTCTCTGTCACTGGATGGAAGTGTTTGCTATTGACCAACCAACCTATTTGATCTGGAGGGAGACTAAGCTGGCTTGAAAAGGTGATGATGGCAGGCGAAAAATGCATGAGAGGGTGTATTAAATTGGCTTAGTAAGGCATCTTTTGTTGTAGTTGTTTTCAGTGATCACAGAGCTTGAAGTAACTTTTACTTCAGTTATATCCCACCAGACATTATCTTCTACTGCTTGGGTCAAGTCATTTGAAACTTACAGCTGACTATATACAACTCCAGATTATGTTGTGTGTGTGCGTTTTTATCTCTGTTATATGGCTCAGTGTATCTCTTCTCCCCTGCCTGTAATCGATTGATAACTCTTGTAAATTCCTCCTGTGTGATTGCAGGAAGACAAACAAGGGTGTGTGTCTTCAGGCTAAACAATAAAACATTCTTCTGGGACTCTTTCCTTAATCGCATCTAACATCAGTTTCAAAATGAGGATTTTAAAGGCTTGGGTAGAGGGACTTAGATAAAGGGATCATATCACCCAAAAAAAATCTGAATTAGAAATCAGAGGCGTATAGTAGTGAAGTATTTTTAAGTGTCAGTATGTGATTAGAGTGTTTACTTCACAACATTCTAAAGTATAATATTCTAATTTTCTGCACTTTATATCATATTTAATATCATTTAATACTTAGGTTGCACTTTATTTTAGCTATTAGTTGCTTACTATCATGCATAGGCAGAATATTATCCATTTAATAGTGCTAATTAAGCACATACTGTATTAATGCCTTATTCTACATGACCGTATTCTACATCTCTAATCGTACCCAATACCTAAACTTAACAACAACTGCATTGACTAATAATAAGCAGCAAATAAAATATTTATTGAGGGAAAAGTTCTAGTTAATGGTTAACAAGTGTTAATGCAGTGTTAATTGTAGTTAAGTGTGTCTGCACAAGGAGTCTGACAACAGCCAGTGCTCCACACAGAGATCTGATCTGATCATCATCCAGTCTGTCTGGAACGACATGAAGTAACAGAACAAACTGAGACAGAATAAATCCAGAAGAACTGTGGCAATGTCTCCAAGATGCTTACAAAAAAAAAATTACCTGGAAAGCTACCTGAAAAACAATGGCCAAGTGTACCTCATGTAGTGCATCAGAGTGAATCAGACACTTTGATCAGAACATTGAAACATGAGGAGCCGAATTCCACAGAGGTCTCAAGACAACAGGAACCACAATACCCTGTTGCCTACTGTACCTCTCACAAGCAGATCCAACAGACATCGTCACAGTACAGCTTGCAACATTAACACAAAAGAACACTTATTGAGAATCCCAACTCAGGAAGGATTGGGCAAACCAAAACAACATCATTATCATTATATGGGTAAAAGAACTAAAGATTTTGTTGGATGGATCTCCATCCCCAACTCAGGACCAGACTGAAACTCCTTCCTACCAATTCTTAGTCAGTTGTATCTCAGTTGTCAGTTGTATTGCACGCCACTGCCTAGTCACGATGAGAAGAAAACCCATCTAGACTCGTTTCTTTATTTCTTTACTTTCTTTTCTGTCTCTGAGAGAAGCTAAGTTTTGCCTGCTTTGTCTCCAAATCCTCAACTGCACCGCATCAAACTTCAAACGACAGCAACTCTTCAGCCACCACCCAATCATTGGCTTCCGAAGACTTCCACGACAACCGACTTCAAGACAATCAGTATCCTCGGGAAACCCCTTTCCATAGCAAGGAATACAGAAGGAATCCTGTAGCACAAAGGCAACACAAGTACAAACCTCCAGATTCAGGCTAAACTGGTGAACTTGATATAAATGTTAACCTCATTGACAAACTCAGAGTTCATCTTGTGATTAATGGTTGTTCAAGTCGATGCAATAGCACCTATTGCTGTAAAATTGGGATTTCACATTTTCATTCTCTTAAACATACTCTTTGTGTGAATGAGTGTGTGTATGTGTTTGTTTAGTTTATGTCTTAGGTTTATCCAATAAAGCAATATTTATAATTGAAAAGAGTATGTTGTGTTTTGTGCTTACAAGTTAATGTCTTAAACTGCAGATCTTGTTACTGTGCTTATTAATAGTGTTTACACTAAAATCTGGATTTTAATATCCAGTGTTGATAATTTAGTTGGTGTTATACGGCTCATTCAGTAAATCGCAGACCGACTCAGTGATCGCTGTTTTACCAAAAGCTGTAATAACTAAATCAAATAATTTTTTGGTAATAGAAATTAATTGAGTATTAAAATTAAATCTATTTGCTGTTTTTGAAAGCATCCTCATTTTACAGCATTTTTACACCTCTAAAACTTTACGGAATGGAATGGGTTATGTTGGGGTTTTATTTGTTTATGTAGTCAATAAAAGTTAAAATATTCATTACTTTTTTTTTTCTTTAGCCAAGAACAAGCCAACTTTGAGGACCATGAGAAATATTAGAGTGTAGAGTGTACAGTATATTAGAGTGAGAGTAAAAAAAAAATCAATCCTATATTGGTTGTCTAATACTTTCTAATCTTTATGATGGGTGGTGTTAACAAAAAAAACCAAAAACTTTTATATATAAATAGGTCCGAATTTTTTATATATAATTGAAACCCTGAAAATGTCTGTGTATATTTGTGCTTGGGGGCTTTCGGATGTTAGACACACAATTAAAGGCATCAGACATATGGCTGAAATTAGATTACACAATCACAAATGTCCCAATCAAGACCTCATGCATAATTTATAGCTGCACCTCACGGCATGATAATTACTTAATTAATATCCTGCCAACCTGAGGCTCCACTGAGACTGGACCGCCTATAATCCCATGCCATGCCAAAGCAAGCAGCGTGCCCTTGGGATGGGTGAACCTCCACCGTGGGAGCTCCCGATGAACATTCAGCATCGCAGACTCCCGCCATGTCACTGACAGTCACCATAGAGCTAAATCCGTCTCGCCTGGACCTTCTTTTTTCTTTGCTTTCTTCCCCATAATCTGGCCGATCCAATAATGTTCTCAGCTGGGCCTCGAACAGAGAGATTTCTCCCCTGTGCCGTTCCCCGAGCCACATTCCCAGGAGCCGCAGGGTGACAGTGGATTTGTGCAGCTGTTCTCCCTGAAGATGGATTAAACATGATTGATTTGAGAGGACGGGTGGTTTTCAATAAAGGTCTCAATCACACAAGAATGCATTTTTATATCCAAGAAAAAGCGATTTCTTATGGCCTGTATTAATCTGTGTCACATTAAACACTACAGCAATCCCAAAACTAAACGCTTAAGCTGATTTTGATGAAAACATTCTTGTTCTGTAGATTTGGCCAAGCTGATTATTGTCAAATAACTGAAATACTTAACCCATTGCTGTTCATATTCACACAGCAGATCTGTCAGTACCCCAAACTGACCTTGTTAGTAGTTCATTTATTTCCACACTGACAAGCTTGAATGAATTTCTTTGAATTACAATATGAGCTCATTAGTAATCATAGACATAACGGGTGATTCTGGCGCCCATACAATTTCAAATGCTTGCTCATTAGTAATCACAAATATATCTACATTAAGTGTGATTCTGGCACCGATACAATTTTTATGTATGCTTGAAAAGACACTGAAACATATAGGCCCTACTATTTATATACAGAGATAGCATCTAATGGTACAATACAAATCCTTTTAGTTTCATAGAATTAAAGAAATTCAAGGGATATTGTGATGTGTGTATATACACACACACATACACACACACATAATATTACATATTTTCTTATCTATAATGTAAATAAAAAGCATTGCATTTTAGATGCTGTCAGTACATTCATATTGTAAGTTTCAGCATTTATCTACACACACAGGAAAAACGTACTGCTAATGAGTACAGCCTGTGATTTACACTCAGTGTTGTGTGAATTCATAAACGTTAGAAAAAATTAGCTTAAGGCAAAAAAAGGAATATTTATCGCTCATGTAAACAGCAAGGTCTCTATGAAATAGTTACTTAACCTTTCCCTTTTCTTCTCTCTGGCCAATGAGCAATGGGCAGACAAATATGAAGCAGCAATTAACATCATTCCTTAACTATAATTAATACATATAAGGCCTCAAGGAATTCATTAGAAGCTAGTAAGCATGTTTTAAGCACAGAGGTGTCAAAATTTAAATAATCCAGGCAAGAAAGTGTTAATGTAAGAACAAGTGTGTGTACACCTCTCTCCTCTGAGCTCGCAGTGTCCAGGCATCCAGAGACACTGCAGAAAAACATCCAACCACCATCTAATCAATCAATTCCCACTCTGTGGGCCAAATCCATGTTACTAATTACCCAATCAGAGTGGGCAAACTCCCTCAGACTTTCGCACCAAACCCCACGGGGGTCTCCGGAGACCTGCTCCGTCTCTTCCCCTCATTAACTTCTCCTGTCCGCTCCCCTTGTCCAGACACTCCTGAGAGCAGGCAGGAGTTGTGGGTAATTCAGTGGGCAGTCTCTGAGGTGACCATGCGCCTCGGGGCTGGAACGATAGAGGACACATTGCTCCCTCTCTGTCTCTTCTCACTTTCTCTGTCTCTCTTAAAGTCCCTCCATCTCCTCTCGCTCTCATTCGCTCATGAGAATCTCGCTGTCCCGTCCACGTCTCTGTTTAACCTAACACGCTCTTTTATCCTGCCTGTCCTGTTCCCTCTTTATCAGAGATTGCACCTTTCTGCTTCATCTTGAGGGAGAGAGAGTGAATGCATCCTTTCCCCACCGCTACGCTGGTTACTAACGCCTCTGTGTTCTCACAATTTGTCTCCACCTCAGGCTTTTTCGCTTCTGTGCCGCTCAAATTAAAATCACTGCACTGAAGGAGAAGGTCTGTTGAGCAGCAATGTTATTATCCTAATTAAACAACAGATAAATAGGAATGTCTGGCTGTAACTCAGCAGCCCACTGTACTGCAAACGGATGTTACAAAATGTACAGGGCACGGAATGTTTTTCCTCCTGTCTGGAAACTCAGCATAATTAAAGAGAAAAATCTTTCATTATTTGTTCACCCTTATCGCCAAAACTGTTTCTTCATGCAATTAGAATGAATTGGGATGGAAAGTTTTAAAATGGTATATAATGTGTTAAGAAACAGATTTAAGTTTCACTGAAAATTCCTGTTCATGAGAAAAGAAGAGATATATATATATAGTAATTAGACATATAATCTTTTTTAATCATGATTCTTTTCTATAAATCAACTTATTCAGTTCACAAAACTGGTCCTTATGATTCATTCACAAAAGCAGACCAATCCACATCTGTACAGGTCGACGTTTAAATTTAAACATAAAAATGAATTAAGAGATTTTATAGAGATTATAAACTTTTCTTTATTATATTTGGGTGAACTATACTTTTAAGAGACTGCGTGTATATTCTTCATTTCTACATAAACACCAAAGTCTTATTCACCAGAGATGATATCACTGCAGCAGTTTTCTCCACTGATGCTTCTCTATTAGGCCACATAACAGTGTGATTATGACCTGTGATAAATAGGGAAGCTTAGCTGAAGCAGTAAAACACAGTATTAGTGTTTAATGGGCTACAAACTGCCATCTGGTTCTGTGAAAAGGCCACTTTTATTGGCCAGATTCTTCTTTTCTTTCTTTCTACTGTATTTTTTCTCCTGTCTCTCATTTCCAATTTTCACTTGATTTCTCTTCAGCTCGCACTAGAAGGTAAGAACATATTTTTCTGACAAGTTGATGCAATGGTTGTACCATTTTTGGAGCTTGCGCACAGACACGTATTCGGAGGAGGAAGATTCAAAAACAGTAACAACAGCCATAGTGTGAGCTATCACACCTACAGAAGTCTGCCAAAGCAAACAGGAAATCTATGGAGAGGATTTAATCATGAATTAAAGGTTTTCTCCAAAGCAACTCAATGACATCAGGTTTTTTCCCCTTCACAGAACAAAGGACCGTTTCGTGTTTTTGGGTGAAACAGTGTAGGGGAGATGATTAATATACCCCACACACACACACACACACAGTAAACTGTTTTCATTTTTAACATATTTTAAAATGTCCTTTTATTTCGGTCACAGCAAGAAATAGAATTTTCAGCATCCATTACTCCAGCCAGCATTCAGTCGGTAGCCCTTCATTTTAAGGTGTCCTTGTTAAACATATTACATGTACTTTCTATTATAATAACAATTATGCATGCATAATTAAATTCAAATAACCCTAAACCAAACCTTATTATATATTATATAATTATACTGTAACAAGGACATCTTAAAAATAAAGTGTAACCAATATTTCTTATTCTGTTTAATATTTGTGTGGAAAATCATGATATTCCATTCATGACCATTTAAAGGTTTGGACCAAATATAAAAAAGAAACATAATAATTATAATAATAATAATATTTAGGTCTTCATTTTTGCTGATTAACATGACCTAATATGCTACCACTCAAATTAAATTTAAAAGTAAACGTGTTTAGTAAGTATGCATTAATCAAAAGTAAAAACAAGAGCAAATACAATGCTACATTTTGTTTTTAATAAATGAAAGAATCCTGAAAAAAAAATTTAAATACACACATATATATATAGCTATATATACATATACACACATACACAAGAAATAGCTTGTAATGTTATTGTAAATATATGGAATACTTTTTATACATGTAATACTTTTAAAACCATATATTTACATATAATGGTATATATATATATCAGCTAGTTTTACTGCATGACATACACTGATTCCTATTTCTCGCTGTACAGTAACTTGAAAACCAAATGAATGAATGTTCAATAAAAACAAGGTGAATACATTTCATACATATTTTATAACTATACCCACACAAATCTAGCTCCACAATAACACACATGTTTGGACACCAATAGACAGGACAGGGCCTTATGACAGGTGGGGCATGCCTCAGTGGGCTCAATAGGTGACTAACACTGTGTGACATCTGAATAAAACCAAAGCGGTCATTTTTAATCCAATCAGCATCCACCACACCCGCTCCTGGCTCACCCATCCCACTCTCCTTCACCTGTCACCCGCTGCCACTAATGCTTATCTGTCCAGTTACAATGTCCCAGCAGAGATGGGTTGGGTCGACTCTGCAGCAAGATCAAGGTGGACGAGCCACGCTTGTCTTGAACACATCATCAACTACCGCCCAAAACCTCTATCCCAGCACCCCCTTGGGGCATTGATAATGAATCCTCTCCCTTCTCTGCATTCGGTGGGTTTCCATCTGAAACGGTCTGGGGGGATTATGAGCTGAGATTATGTTTGACTCTTGTGCCGTGTTTGAATAGAGTTGAACAGAGGTGGGAGGTAATGAGAAAAAAAAGACCCTCTCCGTTCACTAGCATCAGGGGAACGGTAAATGATTTGATGAAAAGCAAGCAGGCATCCACGGCTGCTCTTTATTTTAGGTCTGAGTGGTGGCAGAGGGGCATGAATGGATTCTAAATTACTTTTTGTGGGTGGATGAAGTATGAGTTCAGAGATTTACAGTCTCATGAAGGAGAGACCCATAGCGTGAAGATTAACTGGGACGCACATCACGCAACAAAATAGATGCCTTGGGTGTACTGTGTGTATGCTCAGTTTTGAAAAGACTGACCAGACTGAAATATTAACAAAAAACAGGTACCGAATGTACTTTGTAAGTATGACATGTGCATGCTGTAAAATAACAATAAAATACTTAATAAAGAAAGGGTGATTTTTAATAAACCTGTTTAACCTTCATTTTGACTAACAAAATATTCATATTATGAATATGTTATGAGGAGTTTGGCAGGAGTATTTGTCGCCTAGAAGCAACATTGTACAGCAGTGAAATTAATGACTGCAGTGTGAAAAATGATTCAGCCAAAAAAAAAAAATTAACTTGAGCTGAACCAACAAAATAAAGCAGGTAAGTTGGATTCATGCACTTTAAATTTAATTACACTGTAAAATCAGAGATACTTGATACGTGAGGTTTCCAAAACTGCTTTATGAAACCTCTGAAGAACCTCTAGACACCCTTTGAAGTTTCCTTGTACTATATCATTACATGTAACTAAGAAATGTGCAGCCCCATTAGGCCTACTCCTCGTTTTATTCCCATTTTTGTTGACTTTAGTTTTGTTCCGTAACTTTGTTTTTACTATTTTATGAACATTTTGTTTTATGTGTGCCCTTTTATCTTCTTATCCTCCTCCTCCTCTTGAAAGCTTATTATGTGGAGAATTTGGGTTAATTTTTCAGTACAGGCTTATTTATCCAAAAATATCTTCATTTACGTGCTCTCATTTTCTGTGGAATACAAAAGAAACTATTTTGAGTCCTAACAACACTAATGAGACATTTTTCAAAAATCTGTTTTGTGTTCCAATAAATGAAGGAAACTCAAACAGGTCTGAAACGAGGGCTGTAGTCTCTTTAAGACTTTATATTTCACATAGAAATATAATAGAAATGCATTTTTTAAGGTTGATATACTTATTACTAACAGGCCTGTCTAAATAAGAAACAGTTACAAATTGTTTGATAACAGCCAAGAAGCTGTTAGTAGGCTACTGTTCTGGAAAAAGGTTCTACTGCTAAGCTATGGCTTGAGGAACTGATATCTGCTCTGCACCTGAAACGAACAGACATCTTTCAAAAGACAACATTGGACAATTTCACAAGATTTATGACCTTTCTTCTGTTAACTTAAGAGGAATTCTAGTCCTTAAAGCAATGTCGTAACTACAAGTTGTTTTGATTGTCACAGTATTGTATACTCGCAGGCTGGGGAAGGGGTGTTTATTAAATGTGTGTTCTTTATTTGGTTTTGTACGTTTTTGTGTATATCAGAAAATGAATCCTGGAATTTGTAATTATTGCATTGTAAGGTTATTCGATGACTAAATAAAAACTTATTTGACAAGAAACAGTTACAATGATGGCAGATTTTGCACTGCACCAACCTATTAATTATCATTTAGATAATATAATATTAATAACCATAAAATAGAACATAATATATTTCTCAAGCATTCTTATACTGCTGAGTCCATGGTGCGTGTGAAATTTTTGCACTGTATGTGAGACACATGTGAATGTGTCTCTCAGGCTGATTAATTAATTAATTTTTTTTTTTTTATGGCCCGACACTAAACATATTGTCCAGCTGGCTAAACGCCTAGCTTCTGAGTGACCTCGTGGCTTGGTACAAACTGTTGACCCTCCCGGCCATGTTCTGCTTAATGGATACTGTGTATCTGCTGCCAGCTCTGCCATGCCCTGGCAAAGACATGGACACCCAGCTGACCTCTTCTGCCCCCTTCTCTCTGTCAAGCCAGGAGCAGCTAACCCCAATGGATTTCTCATTTGTGGCTTGTGCACAATCAATGCACCTTCTCCTCCTTCCCAGACGGGGACCATGGATCAGCACTTTCCTGTGTGTGTGTGTGTTCGTTCACTTCCTTTGTTTTCACTAACCTTTCCCCATTGCCTGCCCTTGTGAAACCGCAGTGTCCACTGGCATGTCTTCATCATTCTCTCTCTTTCAACCTTCCTTGCTTGGTGTGTAACTCTCTCCAGCTTCTCCGTTTCTCTACCCTCTTCTTGTTCTTTCCGTCTGCGGTATGGGAGACAGCTGGAGTAAACAGAGATGAACGAGGCATACAGCTTCCTCCCTGATCCTCTGCATCTCTTTTGCCCACTGGTGTCTCCTCTTCACTTCTTTAATGTTTTCTTTGCTTGGATTGGCTCATTTCAGGGCCATGGCATGTCTGGATACGCTGCAGAGGGAGTTGCGAGCGATTTGGAGCCTGTGGGAGAAACTGGGGCAAAAGCCAAATCCATCTATGACAATAGGATAAAGCCTCATAATTTTCAAAAGCTAGCATATACAGCAAACAGACTACCCTGCCTACAGTGAAGCTCTTTTACTAACAGTGTGAATGAATCAAGTGCAGGATACCTGTATCCTAATGTCGAAATTATGTTGAATATGTACTCATGTACTACTTTTAGTGCATACTAATATTTTTTATTATATAGTTTTGTGCATAATTATATAAAATCTGAAAATTGTTTTGTAACATCAAAAATATTATTTCTTGCACACTCTCTCTAATATATTACGATTATGGTCAAAAATAATCGAAACAATCAAAAAGCAATCTAACAGATGATTTTAGTACTAGCTAAAAAAAATTTATACAGAACAACATCATCACACATTATTCTAAAAGAAGCAACTACATATGATGGTAGATAACACATTTAGACACTTGTCTTGATGTGCAGCAGTTTTTTATTTTGACAATCTATTCTGTTGCAGTCAGACTCTGTTGTGTCTATATTGCATATATAAGTGTGCGTGTGCAAAGGAAGCCGAGAGAGAGAGTGCTTGAGGTGACAGCCATGTCCTCATGTTATGGGTTTCACCTCAGGCATCTGTAAGTCAAGTAAATATCTTTCAGCCCTTAAAGAGACAGCAGGATTATTAAGTAAAACTCTATTTAGTGGCATTATAGGTATATATTCTGGATATCTTGTTAAGCTTCCCTAAGGCGGTAGAACTGCCATGCAATTAACAGTGTTCTTTGACCAGCCTTAAAACCTTTTCCCCTTGTTTATTCTACCTCTGTGATGCTCACTCTCACATACAGAGAGTGAAAATAACAATGATCCTCCTCTCTCTGCCTTGCCCATATTTCTAAAGGATTAGGTTGAAAAAGGTAGTGTCTCTGGATTGCACAAAAAATCTGAAGACAATTTCTGTATTGTAAACAAACTATTCCCTTTCTTTGGTTGCAGCACACTTAAATGAAGAAGGCAGTTGCAATATGTGCATGATGAAGGCATCTAGATCCAGTGGGAGTGCACACACACACACACACACACCTGCACATACTGTACATGTACAGCTCACGCTGATCTGACAGCTCCCTGCGGCCCTGCAGGTAGCAGTTTATGAGGCTGTAGCTTCTCATTATCAGAGCTCCGGAAAAGACCATTGTCATAAAACATTTTCTTCCCTACTGCGTTAAATTGAGACCAATGTTTTGTGTCACTTCCTTTTGATGCCAACATCAAATCTCAAATGGTTTTTAAAACTTCCTAGATGCTGCTTACCAAGGAGCTCTATAATACCTGGAGAAAGCGACTGTGGCTGTTAGCATTACCATTCATCTCAATAGCAGTGGCTTGACTGGTGAAGAACACCCTGGTGGAATGCGGTTTGAAGTCTGCCAGTTTTGCTCTCGGGCGTTCAATAGCTACAGCATAGTTTTCTTTTGTCTTTTTTAGACAATCACCTGAGCTATAATGCTACTGTACATGACCATTTTCTCTTAAACTTACTTGCTTACTACTGACTATGCACTGAACTGGAAAAACTCAAGCCCTTTTATGTTTGTGAGGAAGTTTATAAAGCTCCCCGGGGATGCATTTATATGATCAAAATACAGTAAAACATTAATATTGCAAAATACTATTATCAGTTAAAATAATGTTTACTTGGATATATTTAAAATTCCTAAAATGGCAAATCAGAACTTTCAGCAGATACTACTCCTGCTGTACCCTTCAGAAATCATTCTAATATGCTGATGTGGTGCTCAAGTAATTTCTGATTATTATCAGTGTTGAAGACAATGTTGTGTTGCTTCATATTTTCTGTGGAATCTGGAAACGATACATTTCTTTTTCAGCATTTTTTAATGACTATGTTAAAAAGAGCACCATTTATTTGAAACATAAATCTTTTTGTGGCATTAAAATGTTCTTGCTGTTGCTCTTGATCAATTTAATGTGCCCTTGCTGAATAAAAGTATTAAATTCCTCTTCAAAAAATGCATTAAAAAAATATAATATTGCTAACACAGCACATTTTTTCATAGTCAATGGACAAAGCTAGATGGTGCAGTTACAGTATCGACCAGCAGGGGCAATCTTTACATGGGCCTGTATTATCTTACAACTAAGAACTCTCATAAACAGCAGTAAAGGTTTTTAGCAAAGAGTTTTCTCTTAAAACCTTTTCACAAAGCTGCTGAGACAAACTTTTACTAGGGAATAGAGAGAAGTGTTAAGCTAAGAGTAAGGGTGGGGTTAACCTCATTGCTATGAATGATGTCAGCCACTACGCCCACAGTGATTGGCTGATCTCTGTCAGAGATTTATTAATTAGCACAATATAATGTAGCTGTTTTCAAATAAAAGAATAAAAATAAAAGTGTTAATTGCCACATTTAAATAAAGATTCTAAAATGCAGTCTAAGTGTCACTAATTAAACAAGTATATGTTCAATGAAATGTCAGCCCCTTACATGTATGCTTCTCATAATTAGTGAGTCTGCATATAAACAGCCTTTTAATTAACAGAGTAGAATAATCATGGTTGATAAGACAAACATAAAAAAGAAAACCAAACTGGACACAAGCACAGCTGTTACTTCTTGCCCAATTGATTAATGGAAACAAGGATAATTAAAGGAAAATTTACATTTGGGATAAACGCCAAAACCGAAGGCGATATCTTTTTAAAAACTTAAAAATACTTTTATGTTCCGAGGCAGATTGCCAGCAACAACCATTTTAAGAAGTCTTAGTAACTCCTCTTCACTATATTTTGCAAATTTAGGAGCTAGTTTTAGTGCTAAAACACTGTGTGAAATACAGTACTCCTAGTGAAAAAATTCTTTAGAATGTACTGATATGCCCATTATTTTTAAGATTTTCTCCTAAATCAGCGAGTTATGAGCTAGGCCTACTTTTAGCCTTAAGATGTTTTGTGAATAAGAGTCCTGAATGTAAACGCTAACCTGAATGCTAATCAGCAAACATTCACTTGAACAGATCCACACTCATAGTACTAAATCACAAAATTCTAACCTCTTTATTCAATATAATGATTGTAATGATGTCTAAAAACCATGGAAGTTTGAGAGATGCAGGTGGTGTATTACATACACACAGTGTCAGGGAATGGATGAGAAGCTGCTATGGTAGATGGGACACAGGTGTGGGGTTGACGCTGGGCCAGTAGTGGATGAGGGAATGAATATACTGTAGCTTGTAAACCTCAGGATGGGCATCCCATCGTGTAGTTGAAGAAAAGGAATGGAAAATGATGCTCGAGCAAAAAAAGTTCCAAACATTGGTAGAAAAAGGCTACTTCTACAATTTTAGAGAATCAAAAGGTGAGAGTTTTGGGATCTTAATGGGCATGAGGTGACAGGAAATCTGTGAGGGGTTAGGTAAATTCTACACAGGTAGGAGAGGATATAAAATATTTGACATTGTGCCGGAGACAGGCTAACTTCTGCTCAATGCCACAACTCACGAGTCTCAAAGGTGTATTTCTGTAACTTCCACAAACCCAAGCCTCAAGAAGCATTTCCTCCCCTCCCGACCCGTGGACAGTAATGACAGGAAATGATATGGTGTCAGAATAGCAGCACTTCTACAGGGAGAAGCAGAGCCATACTTACTCTCAGCCCTGCAATGAACCAGTTGAAAATTAAAATCCTCCCTTTCTCCTCTCTGTAATTACCCACCTATGGGGAGGATGGATGAAGGCAGGTAGACGGATTGAGACGGGGAGGGGAGCAAGGGAAAGCGAGGGAGTCAAAGAAAGAATGAGTGGAAATAAACGGAGGCTCGCATGAAGACAAGGCAGAGAGAATGTCTTTTTATTAAGCTTCCTCCCCCTAGATGTGTTCCTAATGTGCACTCAGCACAATCTTACCCTCCATTCTTCTCTCCTGCATCCAGTTTCATGCTGCTGGAGGGAGAGATCAAGGCATTACTGAAAACAGAACCAGAGCGAGAGAGAGACATTACCTAGTGACTCAGTAATTCTGTGTCAATGAAATTTAGTGCTATTTTCTTAACCCTCATGTTCTAAAAAAGGATTTGAGAGACCCCAGGTCTCTTCAATGTCTAAACAAAGCATTTGTATTATTAAAGCATAAGGCTGATATGTCTTATACACAAAGTATTCATGTATTTTATACAGGGGAAAAATGTTTTTGGATCTTAGGTATACCTGGGTAAAAAAGGACGGTAACGGTACAAAACTGTAAAAAATGCTACGGTAATAACCTGTTAAATGGTTTATGGTAAATTCCATTTACAGGGAAAACCTTCAACTGGCATTCCCAGAATTCCCTGCAATACATTTACATTTTTTTCTTTGAAATAACTGTTTCTTCCTAGTTTTTTTCCTAATCAGTTATGTTTATTAGGGTTGTATGATACATGTAATGTTGTTAAATTCATGTTAATCTGCATTTGGTACTTATCAGTGTATTTCAAAGGTACAAAACAGATTTCAGTACTTTGATAGGTTGGTATATTAACATTATATTAGTTAATGAAATTACAGTATTTAACTGTATATTTAACTTAAAACTGTAAAACCTAAAATGTTGTTACCATATTGTTTTTTATGGTTAAATTCCGGTTAAAGCTGCCAGTTTTTCAATGTAAATTTTATAGAATGTTTTTACAGGGATACAGTACATGTGTAAATGAAACAAATATTCACATAAGACTAAAAATGAGAGACATCATTTACTTTATCTTTATCTAGCACTGTCCGGCCCAGATTACATATGATGAGCAATTTACCTTTCATTTCTTAATATCTGAAAGCTCTTCTAGCACACTCTCCCCGGATTTTTATGGCATGTTGTTTGCTTATTTTTAGAAATGCATAATTTCCACTGCTGTGAGCATGTCAGTACTTTTATAACAACCTATTTCATTCAGTATTACTCATGTGTGGTCTAAAAATTGGCAGCTGTCTAAGCAAAAATGTCACTGTTGTAACTATGATCGAGGAGACGGTTGTCTTGCTGCAAATCATTTAAAAGAAAGGTTTGTGACCTATTTTATGAATTCATGTCACTTTGTTACAAGATGATTATATTAACTTCTTCACAAGTGTGATGAATATGAAACAGCCCAGAAAAGAACCATTTAGTCTTTATCTCTAGTGAATTGTGGGTTTTCTGTGGGAAGACATCAGAAGTGAGGGGGACTAGGCGGTTAAAAGCCTTGCTTCATTTTGCTTTACTTTAAATTTGTGTATTAACAAACACACTACAGTTTAAATGGTCTGGGTCAGTACGTTTTTTATTTTATATATGTATATAATAAATGAAATTAGTACTTTAATTAAGCACTAAAGTCCTCTGTAATGTTTCAAAAGATTTCTATTTCAGATGAATGCTGTCTATTTGTCAACATTTTTTGAAAATGTATCATAATCCACAAAAATATTAAGCAGCACAGTTTTTTTCAACATTGATACAAAGAAATGTTTCTTGAGCACCAAATCAGCATATTAAAATTATTTCTGAAGAATCATCTGACACTGAAGTCTGGAGTAATGATGCTGAAAATTCAGAGCAATTAATTATGTTTTGTTACTTTAATAAAATCTATTAACATTTAATGTAATAATTGCAATGATATCTAATTTATTAGAGGTAAATTCAATATCAGAGACTTTGTTTCATATATGCAGATTTCACAATAGAATATCTGATAGAAAATCAATTTCAGATCGCTGATGAAACATTCTCCAAACAGAAAACAATCACATTATGTCAGGGCAATAATTTGACAGAATTAAGCCCAGCTAGACAGTCCTACTCCCAATGTGATCACCACATAAGACACAGCTCATACAGTTTAACCTCCTGCCTCTCTGCACACAGCCCTTGAAGCCCTTAATATTGCTGGCCATTTACAAAAACTTGCCTCACAAAACCAGAAAGGCCATAAAAAAATCTCAGAGCACAGAGGGGAGAGGAGGAATCATTACTCGCAATTTATAAACCATTAAGAGCCTTATAAAAGAGAGGCAGCAATCTGATGGAGGGAGGTGTGTGATGGAGCTTTGAGACTGAGGGGGAGAAGCTTTTCATTTGGGAAATGTGCTCTGCTGCTGACGGTGGGTTTGGGTAATAGGGCTGGGGGGTCACCTCTAGCCCACTGATTCACACACCGACCATTTGAGAGAGAAAGAGAGTAGATTTCGATGAAGTGAGAACTGCAGCGGTTCTCTGCCTGCCGCAGAAGCCCGCAGGACACAATTGGACCACGTCTCATGTAACTGTAGATTAAAAGACTGATAAAAGAAAAAGATGAATGTATGATGTACTGTATGAAAAACTAATAAGAAGTCATCTGGGTTCTAGAGTCAGATAAAGAACAGGACTGGCATTGGTGCTGGCAACTCACACAGCATATTTGGGGTTTTAATTTTTTTTTAATGGAAATAAATGAATGTGTTTTTCAGCAAGAATCTATAAGGTATTGAAAAGTGATAGTGAAAACATTTAAAATTTGTGACCCTGGACCACAAAACCTTAAGTCTTATTGTGATTTATTTTTGCAGATTCCAGATTTTTTTTTATTATTCTTATTTGAAATTAAATTATTATTCAAATTGTTATTTTTATTTTGAATGTTTGAAAATATTTCATAATATTTTAAAAGCACGGCAACGCTATATTCCTAATGCTCAAATTAGTTCAAGTTGTTTATGTCGCAAATGAGCGAATTGAACAGTTGAACGAATTGTATGGTGCCTCTGTTACCAACTGCTTGAAAGGTTTACGGCGCATACCTGGATTTAAAAGTTGTATCTCGGCCAAATATTCTCAGAAATCAATGGAAGAGGAAAAGCTGATGTGTAATTCTCTCTTTCCAAAAACTGACCCTTGACCATTGAAAATATAAATGGCTTTTTTCTTCATCTGAACAATTCTGGCGAAGTTTAACATTTTGTCACTTGCTTACCAATAGGTGCCCTCAGAACAAGAGTCCAAATTGTTGGTAAAAATATCATAAATCCACAAGTAATACACAAATCAACCAATTAATATCTCATTAAGTATTGCTTTCAACATCTTGGACAATGAAGACTGGAGTAAATGCTAGTGAAATACCATCACAGGAACAAATGACATTTTTAAAATAAAGTATTATTTTAAATTGTAATCATATTTCACAATTTTGCTGTTTTTACTGTATTTTAGACCAAATAAATTCAGCCTTGGTGAGTATAAGCACACATTTCAAAGACATTTCAAAACGTTTGCAAGGTAATGTGTATGTGTATGCAGCAATGTGCAAAAGGCATGTGCAAATAAACAACATTATCAGTGAGTGAAATTCATTCCTAAATTCCTCTGTGTTTATGGAAAACGACAGCAAAATGTGATAAAGAATGATCTCTGAGATTGTTTGGGAGGGGCATTGCTATTCACTTATTTCACTTGCACCTTCTTCTGTATGCACTTTAATAAGAGGACATCAGTATAGAGAAGATTATATGCATAAGGCAGCATGTATGAAATGGAGCTGTCGGAAGGTCAGTGGGGTCAATAACTGCGGCCCAGCATGCGTCTGAGTGGAGCCTGAGGGCAAGTCTCACCGTATCATAACACTACCACAGTCAATACACTCCAAAGTGAGCCCTCATCCTGCAAGCAAGAAACGGGAACAGAAATCAATAATCTCAAAAAGATTATACAATAAAACTATTAAATATATTATTGACCCAATCCAATATCTGTTGCACTGCATGTCTATTTGGAGATGTTTCACCATCTGAAAAGTGAATGGAGAAGATGAGACTATATAAAAAGAACATTTAATGGATATGTTGTACTAGGAGGCGTTAGGATAAAAAGGACTCGGCTCGATTGTTTGGTCCGTGACGTCAAAAACGCAGCCATTTACACAATTTTCCTTAAGGTCTTACAGTCAAGGTTATTTCAGGAAGATTCTAGAGAAGAAAAAAAAAACAGGGAATATTTCTACCTTAAACCAATTCATCTTATTTCTGGTGGCTGTCACCAGTGCAAGCTGGGAAGAAAGTTGCACAGCCTGGAGACCAGGACAATGGCACAAAGTGAGATGACGTCTCTACCATGTCAAGGAATTTGATTCCATGCGGTTCAAACCACTTCACCTCATAACATAAATCAGTGTCTGTCAATCAGCTATCAGCAGAGACACAATGCTTATGTAACATGCCCAGAAAAGCCCATATCTCACAGGTAATGAAGCGCTGAAAGAAAAACCAAAACAAAACATCTGATTGGGCCAGGAAGAAGGGAAGAGCGCTATGATTGACAAAACAGATTTTAGCTACATATGAGATTATGAAGCTCCCAAGCAGAAGGAAAAAAATAGAGGAGAAAAGAGTAAAGTGTTATGTGGCGGGGTGTGAGAAGGGAATGTGAGGTAGTGAAGGTGAGAGAAAAAATGCCAACAGTGAAATGAATGATAGAAAAGAAGCAAATGTGTCTGTTCAGAAAGAAAGCATGTGTGCGAACTCAGTTTTTGCCACATGCAGAAAAAATGAAAGGCAAAGATGAGAGAATTTTTATCTGCTACTTTAAATGAACATGGTGCACAAATAGTCTGGCATTCTTTAAAATTGGAATTCAATTGACATTTTTAGACTTGGATGTAATATTTTCTTTCAGCAAACGGTCAGGGAAATGAGACGTTAAACTTAAAAAAAAAATTATTTTAAGATAAGTTTTCTTCAGAAGCAGCATTGCATAAATTAAGACTTTTGTAAATAATATAATATATGAAAACAAGCCTTAATACCTCGCACATTGTCTTATTATTGGGCAAATAATAAAATAAATTAATTTTTTAAGTGTTGCCAAACACACAGTAGCATTTTTAAGCACTAATTGAAGTACAGAATGTGGAAAATATAATTTGTCATTTGTAAAAATTATGGAAAATAAAGTTTTGAGCAACATAGGATACAAAGAGAGAGAGAAATATGAACACTAATGCAATAGCACATTAGTCTTCAGTGACCGACCATAAAAACGCACATGGCGGGAGGATGGCACAGCCAGAGTGAAAGTCAAGAGCAACAAAAATATGCTGGCAGTTATGAATGTGTAATCAATAAAAGACAAAAAGTGAAAGAGATCGAATAAGAAGGGAAAAAACGCTAAAGCAAAAAAGCCCACGTGTGTCATGGAGAGGTGGAATGAAAAATGATAGCAGTTACCGCCGTCTGGTGAAAGATCGGTTATTACACAAGCTGAGAGACAAACAGCTTCTTTTACAGCGAAATAAAGACACTCATCCATTTAAATCATCAAGGGCTCTGGGGTTGGCCGCGCTCGTTTGCAGCACAGGTAAGGAGGATGCCGGGTGGTCTTCCATGTCTTCCTCTACTGCCATTCATCATGTCAGGAGTACGTCCTCTCTTCTCTCGGGGCATGCTGGGTAATTTCGGTGACCAGAATGTGGCGCTGTCGATGGAGCTCTTTGTTATTTACTACACACTTAGTTCTTTTCCTCACCCTGACATGCACACAATTTATGAGGACAATTGCAAGGCCCGCCGCGCTCCAACGGAGCCCTCCCTGATGGATAGAAAGGCAGAGATGGGGGGAAAATGTAAGAAATGGGAAAGAGAAAAACATGCAGGGCGGAGCGGGAAAGACGGTCTCCAGCAAAACTTGATGAAAAGTTTATGTTTCTTTGCCTCGCTGGATTTCAATCTTTCAAGAGCGCAGAACATGAGTTTATGATCAGGGTCACCGTGACAAGAGGGGATACATGGTGTTCTCCTTTCCACTGAGAGCGGAAAAGAAACATGAGAACTCTGAAGATTTTGACAGCTTGAATGACAGCGTAATGAATGTGTGTGTGTATGCGCGGTGTTGGGGGTTAGTGTATGCACCTCAGGATAAAAGAGGCCTGAGTAACGCTGTTTTGTGGAACGTCTGGTCTTAAACTCAGCTGAAGTGAAGCTTGCTTTCATCTATCTTGTAAAATGCCAGTAAGCCACCAAATGTCATCCGAATGTCACTTCCTCCGCTGTCTGTACTTTAGGCTTTCATTTGAGAGAGGGTCTGACACTGTGGAGATGTGCCCAAAGTCAAATCCCTCAGTCAGAAAGGCACACATAATGACTTGCATACGAATAAAAAAAATTTATGCAATGAAGTAAATGTAATATAATTTAATGGAAATATATTTTAATGGACATTTTTAAAGATGCAGCACAAGAGTGGATCTGTGAAGCCAACTAGTGTGAACTTAATGAAAGAAAGCGTGGGCATTGGATGGATCTTTGCAGTCTCATTTGTTTGTGAATGTGTCAGACATTTGAACTTTTCAAAAGTGATATTAAATGAACTTACTATATTGTACATGTTTTCAGTTCATTCTGCTTTTTGAAATGTTTTAAAACCTTCAAGAGCAGGTCATATCCGGGAAAAAAATGATTCTGTGTTTTAAGTGGCCCGAAGTGGGCTCACTGTTTTAGAATTTTTTCATTTATATTGATATGTGAACTAAAGCAGAAAACAAACGCTTTCTGGAGTCACTTTTGTTATTAATTTATTCACATGTAATGTGTTACAGCCATAATTGCATTAAAATATTATGGTTTCAGTTTTGAATGACTCTGTGTTGTTTAACAAATCAAGTGAATGATTCAAGGGTTCACTTGTGCAGAATTGTGGCACCTACCGGTGTAGCAATGGAAGTTGCAGAAAGAGTCAGGAAATTAATCTTTTTGGTGGAGGGGTTCAAAAGAATTAATTTAAACAAAGAGTCTCCATCACTCACAACATAAGCTTATAATACACTACCACTCTTGTGCTCCAAATATTATACATTTAATTTAAAAAAATATATAAATCCCAAAAATTGGCTATTCATTTAGATTTGTTTTATCAAATTGGGTTCATTGTAAATACGTGTCTCTTTATGCATCGAAAACTGCTGCAATGTGTCCAGCTAAATTGAACACTAGATACACTAAACCTTTATTCCTTTTTTACACAAAAGTATGATTTACAGGTATGTTTTTGTGTATTTTGCATTTGTTAACGCTATAGAGTAAGTTTACAGTAGGTTTAGTGTAAATTTCCAGCATGATAGAGCATTAATCTTTGACCCTCACTGGCTATTTGAATTCTGAATGGCAGCAAAACATACCTTAAGCAGGAAAATAAAGATTTTGCAATACATACCTATACCAACCTAATACAAACGTGCCATGGTCAAGTACTAAACGTATATTCTAGCACCACTACCTGGACATTTCGCTTAAAAACTGCTGTGAAACGTGCAATAAGGTACATACAGTAATTATGGGGTTGCAGAAATGTATGTACAGCATGCATCTCCAATGAGCCTGGGTTGTGTTTTATATACAGTATATACATATATATACACACACACACAGTAGTCAGCGTTTGAATTGGATCATAAAAGTTAATCAAAGTTGTCGTAAAACAAGACTAGGTATTGTTTTTGATTTTAGGACAACTTTGATGAATGGTTTTGATTCACTTTAAATGTTGACTACTGTATATATATATATATATATATGTGTGTGTGTGTGTGTGTGTGTGTGTATTATTTTAAGCTTTTTATAATGATATACAGAACTAAATTTCAACAATATAGTACAGTACAAGAAGATAAAAATAAATAAAAATAAAAAAGACAAACGCAAAAGGTGAAATGAGCTAACATGGATTGATAAAATACAACAGAAAGTGACAAAATCAAGGAGGGTTGCAATACAGCTTGGAATCGAAAATGCTGTTCAGACATCATTCAATGCATACCTTCCAATCGTATAACACGAAACTACTCCGATAACCAGGTTTTGAAAAAGAGGGGAGATTTCCAATTTAAGAGTGTTTTTTTTTAGCAAGAACCATACCCAGCAACACTGATTGTTGTCGATGGCTTGAAAAAGTGTTTAGTACCTCAGTAATTCCCAAAACTGCTAAAATGGGATCAGGCTTCACAATCCTTTGAATAACATTTGAAAAGAAATCAAAAAATACTACTCCAAAATTTTAATCCTGGATTGGGTTCTGTTTCCTTGATTCAATACAGATAGAAAAACAGAAACTTTTGACAATGCAAAAGATGCACATACAAAAATATCTGCACATCCTTATCTGACCACTGTTCTTCACGTCCCTCTCAGAAGAACCTTCACATGCTCCCTAAACACTTACAGCCATCAGATCATAACCATCCATTAAAGTAATCACTCCGGATAAGTCAATTTTCATAAAGGGTGTTAGATTAAACTTTAATGAGATTAGCCCAATTTATGTACCATTTTATTCTAGGTTATAAATCGATAATCCACTGATTATATTATGCACTCAAGCAAAGCGCTTAAAGACTCGTGCTGCTGATTTGGGCTTTATTTGATCAGTGTACACATCCTGTTTCACAGTAGGGAGTCCAACTGGGACTGCTCACTAGTAAACACATATATTTTTAGTCTCTTCAACACTGCCTAGTGCAAAAAGACAACAAACAGGGTGGAGAAAAGAAACTACCTAGAGAGAAGAGAGGTGAAGAGAGGAGGGGGGGGGAAGAGAAATCAAGGCTATAAAAATAAAGCCGGGGCTGATGGGGAATAGAGAAACCTTTGTTTTATTTTATACTTGAAGTTACTTTCGTTTTTGTCTTACTGAATTGCATTCTGCTAATATGAATACCAAGGAGCAAATCCAACTCTCAAACCTCACCGCTTCTTTCTAGGCCTCTATCACACCAGAGGAGCCATCGGGTGATTGAACAGAAGAGTGAAGAGATATGCCCCTAATAAAGCATTGTCCAGTGGTGGGTAGCTCTGATGGAGCTCCCGGCGGAAGGGCTTGAGAAGCAAGTGAGGTTAATTTGAAATGTGTCGTGGGCAACGGTGCACAAAAAAAGCTTTCCCTAACTCCAGCTGGCCACTCTGTTCCCTTGCCCTCCCCTCCTCTATTCAAAACCGCTCTAAGGTAGCACAACTCCACAGGGACAATGGGAGTGGACCGTCAAAGTCTGTCAGTTGGCTTGCTGCTTTATTGATGTGTGCCTTAATACTTCTGCAAACCTTTAAATTGCTATTCACAAGTCTATAAAAATACAACCCAAAGTAGTGTGTTGCTAATATGAAGGAATTTTCTGAATTGATCTTTTACAGGGGTTTTTGGGGCCGTCCACACAGAATATGTTTTTCTATTTCACTGCGGTACTATTTTATTGTTTTTCTATGTAAACACATGCTAGATGAAAGTATCCGACTATTGTACAGTAGCATCTTGCGTGTGAAGTTCATCTTTAAAAAAACGTATCTCAAGGCAATCTTTGTTTTACTGCAAGTACAGTATCTCTCTTTTAATGCAGGCTAAAAAGTTATGCTCAGGGTTCAGTATAAATTAATGCAATATACAGCATTTGTGGCATTTTGCCTACTTCCACATTACCAAAATAATGCCTTGACAGTGACTTATGAAGTACAGTATAGTATAGTACAGTGAAGTATATAACTTCAATTCTTCTGTTTGTCTGCAAAGACATACATTCATAATGTCTGATGATAAAAACCAGTGAGAAAAAAACAAATATTATGGAAATTAATGGGGAAATTTATTAAATAATTATTATTTTGTTCAAAATAATAACATGCTAATTAATAGATAAACTTAAATAGTGATTTTGAAAAATAAATACTAATCCGTTACCAAGACATTTAGTTTTTGCTGTTCCAATAAATGCATATTTTTATGTGAAAATGTTTTGCCTTTTTGATTTTTCTAAATTATGCACTACTATTTTCTGCAATCATTATGCAACAAATGCTGTCGACTAAACCCAGAACATTTGTTTTGTTTTTCTCACCACATACAGTTACTGCTTCCATATCTGAGGATTCTATTTGAAACACCCACTATGCAGTGTTACAGGCATATGGTGTGATCAGATAAGGATACCCATTTGTTTCACTGTATAATAAAAGCCAACGTCCCCAACGAACTTTCCTCACTTGAAATCCTCTCAGTGGATCCCATCCAGCTAGCGGAGCACATATGGCCAAGGAATGGCTCCTGTCCTCTGCTTCCGATGTAGGTTAATGAATTCATTGTCAGTCAGCTGGTGTGGTCATCACATTCTCCGTCTTCACACAGAAACACCCACACCTGACTACCTCTGTGTTAGATTGTTGCACACTGGGGTTTGTGTGCTCCGTGTGGCACTATGCTGGGCACGGGACCAGCGTGGGAGTGACAGGGACGGGCGATGCAGAACAAGCAGGATGTGCCCATTCATCAGCGAGCGTGTCGGAAGCTAATAACACGCACAAATGTGTGATTCAGACACATTTTGGAAGTTGCATTAATCACTGCTCTGTGGGAGGTGCAGTATGGCTTTTGTTTGAACATGTGGGTGTGTTATAATTATTTTCCAGAGTGAAAACATGCCTTGTCTAAGCAAAAATAATACTGGTTTTCACACTACTGACATCAGCGGGTGTGGATATTGGCTTTCCCAGCGGTCTTCCTCCATTTAAACGTGACATCGAGTTGGGTCACTTAAACAAACTTTAATAGATTTGTCCTGGAGAAGACACAGATGCACTGACAGAAAAAAGGAGCTTAGGGAACAACAGACTGCCCAGATAAGGACTGCTGGTTTGGAAAAATACAATTCAGATGGCATTCTTTGTTCACTTTTAATTGAATCTATTTTGCTGTTATATCATTCGAGAGGACAATTACTCCCTGCAATGTTACCAAGGGTTTCCAAGCTCGAGAAATAATAGAAAACAATGCAATATCAATGACGGCAGGAGGATTCCTTCAGGACTCAGCAGAATTGTTGCAGCTGTAAATGCAGCTCTGTTAATCATCTTTTAAAGGAGAAACGAAAATAAGTTATCCACAAATAAGAATGGGTTTTATCATTTATAATTTTTTATCAGTTTTACTGCTTTACAAATGATCATGGGCTGGAAGTGACTATTTAGATCTGTTTAATTAAATTAATTTAAATGGGAGGATTTACATCTACAGTTTTGCATTCATCAGACGCTTTTATTCAAAGTGACTTACATTGCATTCAAAGTACACATTTTATCAGTTTTTGCCCATAACCTTGGCATTGCTAGAGCGATGCTGTCCTATCTGAGAAGATGTGAAGATTGTGGCCAAGTGCAAATGATTTCAATTAGTTGTGTTAATGTTAACTCACTACTATAACCAAACTGTGACATCCAACTTCTAATTCTTGCTCATTAATCAACTGATCAAAGCTACACTTACAAATAACAGTAGTTCTTTTGAATTTACTATTCATTACAAAATCCTGATAAAACTATCACTGTCTCCACAAATAAAAGTAAAAAAAAGAATAAAAGCAGCATATTAAAATTATTTCTAAATGATCATGTGACTCTGAAGGCTTGAGCGACTGAAAACACTTTTTTATCTACTGAATAAATTATATATTTTTAAAAATATTTTCAAATATAAAACAGTTAATTGAACATTAGTACTGTTCGACAATATTAGTGTTTTTTTTTTCAAATGTACTTTTTATATAATAAATTCAGCCATGGTGACCAAAAGAATGCTCTTTCTTTTTTATAAATAAAAATAAAAAAATCTTACCCACCCCTGACTTTTGAGCAGCAGTGCATAAAAACTTGAAAAGAGCTGCTTGGTTCACAGTTGTCATCCACTTTTTTAATTTCAGCTTTCTCAAATCGGATGGCTCTTTAGCTTGGCAAAATGTGCACAGATGTCTGCTATCATGAATAATGAATACTTGGACATCCCCACTTATTCACATACTTTCTTGCATACGGTTTAAGACAGAAATATGCATATTTGGACACAGACAGAGACAGATTAAAAGAGTCCAAATTGCTTGCTGAATACTGAATGAATGCACAACAAATCCTTATCACCCAACATTTGTGAACATTCACAAACCCATAACTTAGCCCAGCGTAAACACCTTTGTCCAAACAGGACAACCAGAAATGCTGAGCAGGCTAAAGGCTCATACCCCTCGCTACTTTTAAACACTCCTCCCTTCTCTTTTCTGTAACTGCAAATGAGACAGAGACCAAGAGGTCTGCTCTACAAGCAGCAGCTTAAAGGATTACCATTAATTAGATGTCAGGGACAGAAAAGGGCTTTGCCTGTCTTGGCCATGATACAATATCTCCTAATCTTGCTGTGCTCCTGGATAAAAAGAAATCAGTCCATTGACAGAGAAAAGAGCAAATGAAAAAAGAAAGTACGAGAGGGCAGGGGCAGAGGAGAGATAGTCCTGGGGATGGCGGAAGGATTGAAAAAAAGAGAGCGAGAGCTGAGATACTGATGGAGAGAGGGATGAAAAAAGCAGGGGAAAATAATAGCGCAGAAGATCTTTAGGACTTTCTGTGTCTTGCTCTCAAAAGGACAATGAACTATCTCTATGGAAACAGAGAAGAAGAGAGCAAAGAATATTGATAGGGATGAAAGGATGTGGCCAACAGACAGGAAGGGACAGAGTTAATAAAAAGGGGATATGGGAAGAAAGAGCGAGGGCAAGTCAAGAAAAAGAACAAGGACTGGAAAATGACAGTCCCATGAATGAGACGTAACTTGCATGAGCCAAAGCACACAGACAGGTGGATAAACAAGAGGTCAAAACCACACCACCTGCACACAGAGGCCCCGTCCAAAACCAAGGCAGCTGCCCAAATCAGTCATTAATTTCATATTCAGTATTTTGTGCATGAAGACACCTTGCCCATCAAATCAAATGAAAATTAATGTGTCAAATATTGGAAGCACTGTTATTATCATTTAACTGTAGCTATCAGTATTCATTTATTTAATTTTCTTAAATATATATGCAGTGAGGTCAGTAAGTATTTGGCTGCCCTGTGATTTTGCAAGTTCTCTTACTTAGAAATCATGGAGTTATCTACAATTTTCAGGATAGGTGCATTTCCACTGTGGGAGACAGAATCTGCCAGATTTATGACCAAAGAGCTGTTATTTTGCTTTTAAATAGGCCAGCTACACTGTGCTCATGATTCTAAATTAGTAGCACCTGTTTGAGGTTGTTAGCTGTCATAAAGTCACCTGTGCACCCCACAATCAGCCAAAGTCTAATGCTGCATCCGAAATTGTATACTGCTTAAATAGGTACTGCATTAAAAATACACGTACTACCCAACCACTAAAAAGTATGTTCTATATAGTATGAATGTGAGTAGTATGAATGGAATTTGGATGTACTACATCTGCAATATCGATGTTGTCACGTGTCATGCGTCGTCACAACAGCGCGAAAAAGTAAACTTTCAATAAGTCATATTTAGAATGTGTTAAACGCGTGTAATTTAATCATAATAAACAACGTTTTTTCCCTAAGGTGCTTACACTTAAAATGAGCTGCGTCTCCACTTTCCGCCATTTTTCTAACATGACGCCTCCTCTCCCGAAGCCTTATGAGATAGGGAAAGTGTCCATGGTATGTCTACTAAAGAATTCGGGAGCATACACAGCGGAAGCAGTAGCTCATCCGGGTACTTCTCACCTACTGAATTTCGAATGCTATGAATTCAGACATACTACTCGCCTCGCGAGTAGTTTTTTTCAGTACTCGCGAGTACTGTTTTTCACGTATACTGTAGTAGGGAAGTAAGCGATTTCGGACGCAGCATAAGTAGCAACATGGGCAAAACCAAAGAGCTGCAAAAGACACAAGAGACTAAATTGTAGACCTTCACAAAGCTGGAAAGGGCTTCGTGCCAATTGCCAAGCAGCTCGGTGAAAAAAACTGTTGGAGCAATTGTCAGAAAATGAAAGAGTTTAATGATGACTGTCAATGTCCCTCCGACTGGAGCCCCATGGAAGATTTCTCCTCGTGGGGTATTGATGATGCTAAGAATGGTGAAGAATCAGCCCAGAACTACACGGGAGGAGCTGGTCAATGCCGTGAATAGAGCTGGGCCCATCATTTCCAAGGCTACTTTCAGTAATACACCTAGACGTCTTGCATCACACGGAAGGTTCCCCAGCTTAAGGTAGCCCATGTCCAGGCCTGTCTGAAGTTTGCCAGGGACCATCTGGATGATCCAGAGGAGTTATGGGAGAAAGTCCTGT
>JAUCNO010001053.1:5643201-5659995 GCA_032353835.1 Enteromius viviparus
TACAAATATATTATATAAAGAAAAACTTTTATTTTGATGTGATTAATCATGATTAATCCGTTGACAGCCCTAATATAAATATAACAAATATTTTTTCATCTTATATCTTATTATATTATTATTATTTTGCTTAAACATCTTTAAACAATGGAAACAATCAAAATCAACAAAAGAGCAATAATAAGCAAGTAATATATACAGAATATATTAAAATGTTATTTTTGGAACTTCTAAAACTAAGTTTTTAGGGAGATTAGTCTTCCTTAATAGTTGTAATTGTATCTTCTTTTTTTGTTTTTAATGTATATGCTATCATATTCAGATACTGTGGTATTCACAAGGTACCTCAGAGATCATCACAGTCTGATCATTCCAGTTTCGTGGGCTGAAGTGTTTTTATCTGCTGAAACGTCACACCAGGAAGATTGAGCTGCTCTGTGAAGGCATGTGTGTGGAGATGCTGATCTCACCTGGCTCTGTGCAGTTCTTTCCCTCTGTCATATTATCAGCTGTGGAGGACATCAGCCGCCGACCCCAGTGATCCTGTGACTCCATTTCAGACTCCTCCACGATCATACCATGACCTGCAAAAACAAAACACTCATCAAATCACTGAACAACAATGAAAGAAAGCCATATGCGTTTGGAGTAAATGATGACATAATTATATACATAATCAAATTTTAGGCTATATTTAGGTTAAATTTCTTTATCCAACCTGGCCTCCTAAAAAAAAAAGGTCCCTCTGTGCATCGTTTATTTACCTTACTGCACGCTTCACTGCAGTTTGAATGAGAAATATCCACTGACTGGTGCTAAAAAACAGGTTCAGTACATGAACCCTGGCCCATTTTTATTACGTTGATATAGGTGTGTATTGCAGCAGTTCAGAATTGAAATATCCGTGTATTGTTACTAAAGGTAAATGCTCTATCATGTTGAAAATATACCCAACACAGTAAACAAATTATGTAAAATTTACAGTAAAAAAAACATGGTAGCTGTGTACCATAAAAATATGCTAACAACATTTTAGGTTTCATGGTTTCAATTTAAATTTACAGTTAAATACCATATAATTTATTTAGTGATAAAAACAACCTATTGGTATATTCTAGCCTATTAAAGAAGTGAAATCTGATTTGTAGCTTTGAAATATACTGATAAGCTGATGAGAAAGTCACATGATGAACCAAAGCCCATCACAAGCAGCTTTTAAATATGAACATATATAGAAGGTGCTCAGAGTCAAACACTAAACACCATCATTGTGAGACTTAATAAACTGAAATATACAATAAACATCAATGTAATAACATTACATGTAACATACAATGAACATAACTGATAAGAAAAAAATGCTAAACTAATACAAGAACAAATTTGCTGACGCAACCATGTTAGTTTAACTTCCTTTTACACACATTTGAACTGTTGTCAAACCGTAGTTCCCTTTCAGTCAGTCACTATGATGTTACGTCATTGACTGACGTCATGGGGTCCTAATCGGAAGCCCAATCACCACTGATCTTTAGAGAAATGGCCAATAAAAATTGCTGAGTGGTATTTGCATGCCAGGCCACTTCCCCTACAAACAGGTATATAAGATAGCGGCGTGCAACCATTCATTAAGCATTCTGCATCTGAGTCAATCTCTTTACTACAGAATTCCTGCTATTTGAAGAATCTCGGCTATGGAACATCTTGCAGACTAACGAAAGAGATCGCCTCATTGCACACTCCCCGAGCCATTTTTTTATAGCTTGCATGGTCACCGAGAACGTCTTTTGAGATGTTTTTTTAATTTGAGTATTTACAGTACCACGCATATTATTAAATTATATTATTGCAAAGCATGAATACTTATAAATGCATTAACATGAAATATTACTCATATTATATTAAAATTTAAAAAAACTAATTTAAAAAAAATTATTTTAAAAACTAATAATTAATTACTAAATTAAATCATTGCAACTTAACTGTTAAATGAATATCCTTGTAACGCTCTCTGTGACCTAGTTTCTGTCTATTATTGATTATGTTCAGGCGTGTCTTGTTAATTTACGTCAATTGTCTCCCCTTTTATTAGTTACGTCCTGTTTAGTTCTCGTTGTCTGGTCATTAATGTTATTCAGCGTCTTTGCCACTTGGATGATTAAAAGTATTGAAAATACTGGAACCTAGTATCTGCTTACTTGCTTCGCCACACACAGCCGTGACAGAATGACCAGACCTTCAAACTTGAAGTGAACGGCATGTCTTTTCCCGACCTTTTGTTTTCCGTGTTTTTATTTATTTTTTCCCCCGATCTTTCCCATGGATGTCTTGTTAAGCCCCAACTATCTCCTCCTAATGCTGAAGCAGGGGAAGAGATCGCTCGAGGGCCATACAAGACTGTTCTTGGACATTGCTTGCAACACCAGCTACCCAAACAGTGCACTCTGTGCGTTCTACAATGGATCTTCGTTCACAGTGTGTCCCGTGGAAGAGTTCGCCAGTGCCACTCCAGACCCAGAACCCAGCCCACCATCTCCCCATGGCGCCGAGCAAAACCCTGAGCCCACCGCTGACGCCACATCAGAGCCCGGTGTTAACGATGAGCCATTGCAAAGGGTCGCGACAATGCAGAGGAGCGCCACAGAGCCTGAGCGAGTGACGACAGTCCAGGTGCGCGAGCCGTAGTGTGAGCCCGCCACGGTGGAGATTGCCACGGACAGTGAAAGCTGCACCATGGCTGAGGGGGAGCTGAGCAATCTCGGGCTGCATATGAAGGACAATGTATTCGGGAAGACGCCAGGATGCCTCAGCTCCGTCTCTGGCCTCAGAGTCACGGACTCCGCCTCGTCCCTCCGACCCGGCGACTCCACTATGCCACCTAGCTCCCTCCTCTCCACCGTGGCCCGTCAGTCCTCCAGCTCCGCCAGGCTCCATCGTCCCTCCGGCTTCGCCTTGGTCGCTCGCCGCCCATCGTCGCCTTTGGACTCCACTCCTCTGGCTGCGCCTCATCCCTCCGTCCTGCCAGCTCCGTCAGGCTCCTCCCTGAACCTCCTCCTGACTTTGACTCTCGTATCCTGTGTTTTGTTTATGCCACAAGGACGCGGTTTCCGGGAGGGGGGCGAACTGTAACGCCCCGGCACTGTGTTTGTTATCATTTTCCCATGTGTTCTTCGTGACCTAGTTTCTGTCAATTGTTAATTATGTTCAGGTGTGTCTTGTTAATTAACGTCAATTGTCTGCCCTATAATTGTCTGCCCTATATTATTTACGTCCTGTTTAGTCTGTTTGTGTGGATTCCCTGTCTGTCAGTGTCTTTGCCACTTGGATTATTAAAAGTAATGGAAATACTGGAACCTAGTATCTGCTTACTTGCTTCGCCACACACAGACATGACAATCCTAATAAATACATTTACATGTAACATTTAAGTTGTTTATTAACATGACCTTTTTACTTTACATTAAATATTAACCATATTAAATACAAATATTGCTAAATTAAATTATTGCAACTGAAGCACTTGTACATACAATATTTATAAAAATATCATTAATAGTATTATAAATATAAAGTAATAATACATTTTCAATACAATTCTTGCATTAATGTCTTAAAATTAATACTTGTACATTTAAAAATATTAATAAATATGAATATTAATATTTATGATAGATTAAATTATTACATTAACGGTCAAAATTAATAAAATATTGAATTTATATCACAAAATGAACACTTCTACATCTATTATAACCATTAAATATTAGCTATATGTTAATAATAACCATAAATAAATGTAAACATTAAATGTTATTTCTACCACCATCAGAATACAATTAAACACTAATTAATTCAGCATTCAAACTACTTTATCCACTACAAGCCTAGAGCAGTCGATTCTCATTAGCATCAAAAAATTAAAATAAAAGGTAGAGCAATAAAGCAGAAGACTGGATTCTTTAATGTGCCCAGCTTTACACAAATAAATGATTTTGTTTTCTGGAGGCTGACCACAGCAGGTATCTGCTTCAAAGCAAGTGGCCTAAATTCAGTCCAAGCGACTCAAACTCTAACGAGACTTTTATAAAACAGCTGAGCAACCCCAGGACAGAGAGCTTCACGACAAACATGTAAATAAAAAAACAAGCGTTTGGCAAATCAGAACTGAAAAGACTTTTAGTCAAGTGTTTAATTAAGAAAAAATGGGGAAAATAAAATAATTAACATATAAAATGTGTAAAAACAGGAAGAGAGGAGAGGGACAGTATTGCATTTGTTTCCTCCTGGAGCTACAGAAGAAGAGGAGAAAAACAGGATTTGCCTGATTGGAAAGAGAGGGTTGAATATACTCCCTCTGTTTTTGATCTTTCTTTCCTCAGACATTATGAGAAAAGCAAACACAGGCTTTTAAGTTACTGTCACAAGCAGACGTTTCTGACTGAGAGATAACACGCTATCAGTGAAGTTTAATCTTTTAAGCTCCTTGTTTTTATTGTAATTAATGTCTTTGTGTTTGATTACGTTTGAGCTTGAGCTCTCAAATCAAGCCGCTTGTTTTTGCTTGTCTAGAAGACCAGACTTTTGACTTGGTAGATGATAGACATGCAAAACTTGCTTTACTCGCAAATCTGCAGACTTGAGAGATTGCATGAACGTTCAGACAATTTCTATCAATTTTTAACCAGATTTGGAAGGCTGCTATAAAGGACTCAGATGAATAAATCTTGCATGAAATCTGAACACTTCTGCATCTGTGAACAAATAACACGAGTAAAACCAGGCCAGGAGATGCTGTGTGATGCAGTGTTGCTATAAAAATTATATTTTTAATGTCATTTTCTACTATTTTTTGTTGAAAATGTAATTTTTTAATTTTAATTATTTAATTTTAGGTTGAAATTACTTGTACAACCAAGTTGATTATACACTCTAAAATGTTTGCTGGGTTTAGGCCTTTAGGCCATTTTATTGGGTTATTTTTAACATTTTTACTCAGGTGCTGGGTTATTTTATAACCCAAATGCTGGGTTCAGCTTGTTGGATCATCATACTGGGACATTTGTTCATATTTTTTTTACCCTGGTGCTCGGAGGGGTTTTGGTAACTGATGGGTCAGTTTTAATGCTGGGTTAAATATGAACAGAGCCAGCAATTGGGTTGTTCTGACCCAGCAGTTGGGTTAAATGTTTGACCCAGCATTTGTTTTTCTCTACAGAAGAGAGCAGTTTTCATCACAGTTAAAGATGACATCTCGTCATTGTGTTGTAAAATAATACATTCTACAGCACAGTAAAAAGTAAATAAAATAAAATGCATGCAATCTTTATTTAACTGAAGAAGTGCACCAAATTGACGGCGCTGAGAACCACTCTCTGAACCCAGCATTTGGGTTAAAAAAAGTGTACATTTAGCAAGAAGATATCTCTTCAGCCTTCTGCAATCTTTATAACATTGATTCAGTGTGATGTTTCATCATTTGTGAAATTCACTAGCAATTTAGTAAAAAATACTAGTAAAAAATCATTTAAAAGCGGTTTTATTTTTTAAATCAATGCTCATCTGTTAATTTGCATTTCCACCATAAACAAGAATTATTTTAGTAGCACTGACATTTATTTATTTATTGACTTTTATTATTATTACAAACCAGTTTTCTATATTTATACGTTTTCTATATTTAGTTGTTTAAGTAATCCTGAACATCTTAATAAGCTGGATCAGGTGCGTTTGATTAGGGTTGGAGCTAAAATTAGCAGGACACCGGACCTCCAGGACCAGGATTGAGAAGCCCTGTCATATAAGGTCATGTCATGTATATACAGTGAGGTCGATAAGTATTTGATCACTCTGTGATTTTGCAGGTTCTCTTACTTCATGGAGGGGTCTACAATGTTCAGCATAGGTGCATTTCCACTGTGAGAGACAGAATCTAAAAAACAAAATCCGGAAATCACATTGTATGATTTTTTTACTATTTATTTGGGAATTACTGTGTCAAATAAGTACTTGATCTCTTGCTTATCAGCCAGATTTCTGACTCTCAAAGACCTGTTAGTCCAGCTACACTCTGCTCATGATTCTACATTAGTAGCATCTGTTTGAGGTTGTTAGCTGTCATAAAGACACATGTGCAACCCACAATCAGCCAAAGTCTAAGTAGCAACATGGACAAAACCAAAGAGCTGTCAAAAGACACAAGATAAAATTGTAGACCGTCACAAAGCTGGAAAGGGTTATGGAGCAAGAAAATGGAGAAAATTTTGTCAGAAAATGGAAAAGGCTAATGATGACTGTCAATGTCCCTCGGACAGGGGCCCCACGGAAGATCTCTCCTCGTGGGGTATCAATGATGCTAAGAATGGTAAAGAATAAGCCCAGAACTACACAGGAGGAGCTGGTCAATGCCGTGAAGAGAGCTAGGACCATCGTTTCCAAGGATACTATCAGTAATACACTAAGACATCATGGTTTAAAATCCTGCTTAAGTCAGTCCATGTCCAGGCCTGTCTGAAGTTTGCCAGGGACCATCTGGATGATCCAGAGGAGTTATGGGAGAAAGTCCTGTGGTCAGAGGGAACCAAGTAGAACTTTTTGGACTCCATTCACCATGTTTGGAGGAAGAAGAATTATGGGATCACCCCAATAATACCATACCTACAGTGAAGCATGGGGCTGGAAGCATCAGGATGAACGGGTCCTGAAACTCTGTGTTGCTCAGCGACAGCCCCGAGACCTGACAGATCTAGAGAAGATCTGTATGGAGGAGTGAGCCAAAATCCCTCCTGCAGTGTGTGCAAACCTGGGGAAGAACTACAGGAACCGTTTGACCTCTGTAATTGTTAACAAAGGCTTCTGTACCAAATATTAAACATGTTTGATTAAATATTTATTGGGTTATTGCATGAAAAGGATTTATTACTTTATATACTTTATATTAATGTTTTCATGTCTGCATTTCCTAAAGCAGCACATTTTTTAGTACAAAACTGCATCACTTTGTATTATCGACCATCTAATGTTTAATGGCTAGTCAAAATGTTTTTAAATTATAAGCATAAGCAGTGGTAGGACGATGTCCTTTGTCAATAGTAATGAAAGCTTCAGATGTAATTTTCTAAAACCAAGGAGCTTTATATATATATATATATATATGTATTTTTTTTTTTTTAACTGTGTGAATTTGTGTGTTATAAGTTCAGCAAATTTACAATCCAATGTGAAATTTATTTGGGGAATACCGGATTGCATAGATTTCTGTCGAGGCTATGAAATTTAGCAATACAAAGGTGAATGTGACTGCACCTTTCATCTTTCAGAGCAAATTCAAGTAGCTTTAGAGATAATCATATTAAATATTTAATAACTACAGTACAATGATTAATTCACAAGAGAAATCAAATTAGAAAAACTGAAAATACCAACTGCCAATCACAATGTAATGTATGTAATATCACAAGGCAGCGTAGAACATGCTGAAAAATAACCAAATTAAAACATGCCAATCAACAGGAAGTGACACAAATATTGAATCTGGACATGCCTTGTTGCTTTCAAAAACAAGAAACAAACCAGCCCAGCGCATAAAGCTTTCCCTTAGAGCTGCAGGCCACATTACCTCATGACAGTATGCAGATTGTAGACCAGGTTCACCAGACAGCCACAAAAACATCAGATACGTCTGCTGATGGGCATTTGACAGCTTGGTTTTTGATAAGATTTATGCCTCTAATGGGTAATGGGTGCCCTGACCTGGCCTGCAGCCATGTTTCACCAGACCTGCATGGAGATGAGGGGACTCCTTATCTAAGACAGACACCGCACACCCCCTGAGGCATGTAAACTCATTCAGTCCCACCTTTCTAACCTGTATATTCTGGTCAGGGAGGACAGCAAAATTATTCTTATAAATAGTAGCTTTCTATTGTCTGCGGAAACATTTTTTGACACATAACCACCAAGCGAGATGCTGTTTAATCTCAGAAAACGGTAAAAATCTGGCCTCTCCGGTAGATGCGGTTTAGGGGAAATGCAGTGTGTGCGTGTGTGTGTGTGTATGCATCCATACAACGGAACAGGACACCCCAATGCTTTAAAGATGATACATAATGCATGTCACTGTCAGCTCTGAACAAGAGAGCGGTTTCTTTTTTCTTTTGTTTTTTAAGTTTTAGCATCTTCACATCAAACTTAGCATCACTGCTGAGAAGAGGGACAAAGGTTTGAGAAAAATGGACTAGCTCAATAGTGTCGGTGCTCTTAATGGAGGATGTCTGTAGAGGTAAGGGGTTCAGAGGGGCTTCCCTTTAGAGCCCAGATCCCGCCTGAGACGCTAATTACTTTGGGGACCTTGAGATTTCATGGGATTTAAATGGGGGGGGGGGGATTTTCCAATTTACTCCGATACTTGATGTTTGCTTCCATCAGAGTTGTGATTCAACGTCTAAAAGCAAACACACTGGGTGCACATTGGTGTACCCTGATAAAGTAAAATGCTATTAAGAAACTGTCTGCCTGCAGGGTTTATCCCTCAGGACTGCATATAAGGTAATAATCTCCAGGACAAACAAATTGTCCCTCCCAAAAGACATATATTGGACACACTATCATCCTCGCATCCAACTTTTGACGGAAAATGTTCGCATTTTCAAAGACATCTTAAAAAAATGAAAGTAAAAAAAACTTGTGAGCATTTAAAGACTCAATGAGAGGCTTAGTTTTTTGATGAAGTCATAATTCAGACGTTTTAACAAGGCAGGACATGGACATTTACTGAGAGCAGTGAAACGACAACGATCAGTTTGTAGATGAAGACTTGTCCTACAGTGCCTTTGTCCTCTAGTTTTCCTTTACTAATAAATTCTTTGGAATTGAAAGAAATTTGGAGGCCTTTTCTTGAATGTGGTCTTCGCAATATTAGCATGTGATTACACATGTTGCTAGCATCGGTTATGTCTCCTGTTACTCTGGAGGACAGCGCATAATATCTCACACTGAGATAAAGGGTGTTATTCACTTCTGACAGCTGTTTTCTAAATGCGGTGCTGCTCTTGCGTAAAAGAGTAAATAAGGAACCGTTTGCATAAGATATGCAACCGTTTTTCTTCATTCATTCAGGTCTTCATGTCATACGGTAAAAGAATCCTATAATCTTTTAGCACCATATTGATTAATGTGCTTTATATGAATGAAATGCACAAACAAAAGTGTCACCTATGCTAAATGATGATGCCCTGGCGTGACAAATGTTAATTACTTTTTAGACAGTTGAAAACAGATAAGGCGTAATTCTAGGTAAACGAGAGAGGTTGAAACAAAGCCACGGCGTGCCTGTATATTTCACAGCATAATACAACACAGTCGCACTTTATCAACAAAGAGTTTGCATCATAGTGCAGATGCAACCTGAGTCAATCATAAGCTATTTTGTGTTGTGTGTGTGTGTTTACAAGTTTATTTGCACATTTTTCCCAGGCCTATGCGTGTGTGTTCCCAGCAGGACCCGTTTAAGAACACAAAGTGGAGCTGTCATGCTTTTATTGATGCAAGTAAATGTGAAAGTTATGCAAATTAAGTTGGAGATTTGCATATCACTAAGAATAAGGATAAGTATTTCTGCCTTAGCTTTATGCAAATGCCTTAAGAATTAAAGACCATATGGAGCTCATATATCTACATTAATGGGTTATGCAGTCCTCCTCTTTGAAAATAGGAGATTATACAGAATAAGACTTGCATTTCTCCACACTTCGGAATTAGCAACGGTATTGTGAGAAGCTTCGGTTATCATCTGCTGTTCGACTTTAAAGACCCCCTAAGCACCTGCCCACCCACACGCATAGCGCAGTGACCAATAAAATGAGGACTAGAAGTACAGTAAACCACTGCTCATCTCTCGCACTCATTCCATTCTCGTTATTGCCAGGTTTGTGTTTTTAATATGGTAGATGCTTTCATTTAGCTCCGGTGAGAGACCCGCATGAATGTGTAGCATTTTATGATAATTAAGCTTGTTATTGAGATCAGAAATTTAAAAGAGTACTTGACGCATAAAAAAATCCCTCTGTTATTCGCTCATCATAATGCCATTTTCAAGCTCTAAAAACATGCTATAACGCAAGTCCTCTACAGCTTTAGAAAGACACATTTTTGCAGGTCTGCAAAATTTGGGCAAAATGTTTGGAATTATATCAACATGCTGTAAGTATTTTTTATTTTACATGTTGCTATGTTTATTATTATTACTTAATAAAATTATCACACAGATATTACTGTTGTAGTATTTTACAATAAGAAAAAAAAGAAAATCAATCAATCAATTTTGCAGTGCAATTGTAAAATTACAATACTAATATCTATAGCTGTCTACACTTTCAAACATTAAACCATCAAGCTTTTAATTAGGGAGAAAACCACAGGGAGCACTTAAAGCTTCTCTTTTACTGACAACAGCTGGTTCTTATTACAGGTTTGAGAACATGCTTTTGTGCATGTTTCCTCCCCAAATGCACATTATACTAGGATATGAATTTGTTCCTAACTCCCAGCACATGGAGAGTTAGTGTGAAGCAGCAATTACAGTAAACCAAGCCACTCTGAGCCACTGAAAACACTGAATGATGAGCTGCATGTGTGAAAACAGTGAAAACACACAGTACATGTGATTCAATCAAATTGCAGTCTTTGAGATTTGATAACCGTACTAAGCCATATTCACAATATTGTTTTTCTTTTGATTAGTTCAATCTATGAATCAGAGCAACATGCTTATTGAAAGGAACTGGTTGAAAAAATTATTCATTTTCTGATTTACTTCACAGATTCAACTCACTGATTCAGTGATTCAGCTGTCATGTAACTGACTTAATTTTGATCTTGTCATCACACAAAGTTATCATAAAACCTGTAAAATAGTGAAGAAAGTACCGAGTGAGATTTTTTTTTTTTTCATTTTAGAAAGCAAGCCCTGCAAGTTTTGAACGGTGTGAAGCAACCTGTAAATTATGAATATTCAGTTGTTTTAGGGGGAAATAACAGGAAAGGAAAGTCGGAGATAAAAAGGAGGGAAGAGAGCAGAAGGAAATGCAAAACAATTGACGAATTTAGAAGTGTGATTGTTTGTGTATGACAGTTTGTGTATACACCTGTGTCTGTAAGGAGGTAGCATCATTAAATGGCAGAGGTCTACGCTTATGGATAAAGGCATAAATGCTATGGATTTCTTCTTTAATTGACCAATCAGTGAGCGAAATGTCAGTCTCGGCTGCTCTGTTGGGTCGTAGCTGGGGCTTAAGTGTGTGTGTACAGTGTGAGTGTGAGTGGGTGACAGACAGAATAAAACCTTTGAGAACGGGGAGATGGAAGAGACGATCAGTCGTGGTGAGAAAGGTGTGTGAGAGAGCTATAGTGTAATTAGAGAGCAAGATAGCAGCTTTCAGCACAAACATAGAGCTGAGTCTGGGGAACAGGGACAGGTACAAACAGGCTGAGCGAGTGTGCGTGTAAAAGACAGTTGGGGTGCATGCACTAAACAGTTATTTTTAGTGGTGTTTCATGGCAAACAGCAACGTCACACACTTCTTTTGACACATACATCAAACTAACTCTTCTCTCAGCACCTCTCAATGACCTACAGTAAGAGGCTCATCTTGTCTGTTTGAGATGACCATGCCCTCTGCACCTGACCTTATGTCTTCTATAATGTGTCATGTGGATTTTCCTTCAAACACTACTATCCCTCTGCTTGGGCTAAGTACCCTTTGCTGGAAGATGCATATTGATATATTGAGTCGTTAAGCTCCACCATCATTGTGGGGCTCAAGGGCTACAAGACCATAGAATAAGATTGATTTGCAACCCTGTGATTTCCTTGAATGTTAACTTTTAATTCGTGGCACTAGCACAGACACTAGCCCAGGGGCAAATACACACATTTGTACACAAAATAATACAAAGCAATAAAGTTAATAAAAATAAATAAGAATAATATGTTTACAAAATAATCAAAGTCTAACTGTTATAGACATTGTGAAAGCATCACAGGCAAACATGTACTCACAAAAATGTAAACCACTGCAAAGCATACTCACATGATTTGATATAGTCTAAGTCTAATGGTAGCAATACGTTATAGTGTGTTGTAGTAATAATTAAAAAAAAAAAAATTTAACCAAGAAAATTTCATATTATGGAAATATATTTTGGAGTTGAAAGTCAGTGCCAAAACAGATAATGATAGTCTGAATGAGCAAATATCATAATACCACAATACAGTCAATTATTTAGAATTTTATGAGATGAAAAAACTCTATAACTCTATAAACTATACTAAAATTATATTGTATGGGGCACATAAAATATTGTTATTATGTCCCCGCATAATTAAATATTGAATAATGAAAAAGACTAAATAAAATGAAATACTAATAAAGAATGTAAGGCACAGTAATATTTTGTTTGAAAATATTGTTAAAATATAAATATTATTTACTAAAGTGAAACTATTTTCATTAATAGCTAAGTTACATAAAATTGTATAGTTGTATTCAATTGTAATGAAAGAGAATGTGCAAAATAGCTAGAAAAAAAAGAAGAAAAAAAGAACAACAAACATTTTATATTTAAAGTGCCTCTATTACGCCTTTTTAAATATGATCTTTCATGCAGTGTGTCATGTAGCTGTATGTGAACATAAACTATCTGCAAAGTTGTGACGCCGACAGTGCACGATAAATAAAGTTATAGAGTCGGCTCACATTCTCCTAAACGAGTTGACAGCAATTAGAATCTTGTTACGGATCCACGTTACTAAGTAACATATTTGCATAATATCCGCCCACGTTCTACATCGACAACAACTTGGCCGCCCACAAACAGTGCAATTTCTATGTGGATTACATCATGTCAAGAAGACGCTGTATCCTGTGAGAGTAAATTTGTTTTATATGCCCTTTTATATGGGGTTTAGACAGACGGATTCTTCAAACTGCTTCACATGAGTCATTAACAAATTATTTAGAAATAGGGTCAAATTAAATCTATTTTTGGAGAAAAATAAAGTGTTTTTTGACCTTGCATACATGTAAACCTGTTTTAAATGACTCATAAAACAATATTAGCAACCTTTAAAATGGCATAATAGGGGCACTTTAAATACTTAAATTCTTTCCAAAGGTACTTATTATGGGAATATCTTAAAAATACTATCATACAAGCCTTACTGTTGTCACGCACTACTGAGTATTTTCTCCAAGCACATATGGAGGGGCAGAACCAGTGGCACCTTGGATTAAAATACAAGCAATAATAGTGTGCATATTTTTAATTTCATAATGCAACCTGATCTCTATTGGCAGCTTGTAGGCTGAGCCTGCTTGCGTCGGGCAGTCAGGATCCCCATTTATCTAACGTGGGCTGCCAGTAAACCCAGCCAAATGCAGCTATCGCTCATTACCAAGCCATATCCAGGAACGGATCCTGCAAACTCCTACTCCATTCTAGAACAGTGACAGCCCTGAACAACACCAGTGACAGGCCTGTGCTGTGACAGTTCAACAGAAAGGTCACGTTCAACCCATAGACAGCAGAAAAGACGCCATCCATGGGATGTTTAGCTAGTTTAGGGAGAGAACTTCAGGCAGAAGAGCTCATTTACGGGCTTTTTTTTATTACTTCTACCCAAAAACAGGTACACAGCATACACTATGCAGGTACAGAGAAACAAAGACAAAATAAAGTGTGCTAAGGTACAAGCAAAAACAGTGAATTTCTCTACAAAACCCTACCGTTGTAAAGTAAAGAACAATGTCAACATGCTGCACTCTATTCTGAAGTGCTCACCTCTATACGCTTCACAAAGAAAAACACTCTGGACATTACACAACTTGGCTTTCTCCCTCAGGACTGACTGCCGTTTAGCATCCTCCTCACATTAAACAATATAGGTGTATATACCCAATGTGCCTAATGTACAGCACACTGTATACACAAAAATAAATAAATAAATAAATAAATAAATAGTAACAGTCAATACATTTTCACCTTGACTCCAGGCAAAAGCCTCAAGAAGCAGGAGGATGGTAATGCAAGTTAAAAACTTCCTTTTATTTTATCCCCTCTTACCAGCAATCAGCTGTACAAATGGAGACTCAAGAAGTTATATATGTAAAATGTCGACTACACTATCTTCTCAATTATGGACTGTTATGCTTTCTCTCTTGCACACACGCAGGATTTGTCCCCCGGCATTCTTTGAAGCCGTGTGTCTCAGGAGCTCAGGGGGACGCTTCAGGTTTGGTGTGGACCTATCAGTGCCAGACAAAGCGTTACGATTACACACACACAAGATTAAACCAGTGCCTCCGCCTGCTGGGATTCTAACCAATTATCAGCTGCCGTCTCACGGGATCTCGTGAGAAATCAGAGACCAGGCCAAGGATGAAGTCAACCCCCACTGTTTCCCATGTCCATCTCATGTCCAGTGTCCTGTCACATTGAGATAAACAGGGTACGCCTGGAAGCTGAGCGTATCAACACAAAATCTAATCTCACAATTTTGCTGCGTGAAGCCTGCTGCTTGAGTGCTTGTTGTGCTCGAGTGTGTGCAACGCTTGTCTCTTTTGTTTCAATGGTGAGTGACATAAAATAGGATTTAGAGGCTAACGGACCGCTTTTAGGTGGCCGGACAAAAGAAGGGCTCTTTGTTGCAGAGTACAACTGTGGTAAATTGAAGGACCCTTGTGAACGCCAGAAAAAGTGAGAGAAACTGAGTGTAATGAGAGCACTCAAACACCATATGCTGCTCTCCTGCTCCCAAGGTTGCCTTTTATTTTGCTCCAGCTTTTGAATGTGTGTGAGTCTTTGAAAAAGACAAGCCAAAGTGACCCTGGGAAGTGCACCGTCCCCTCGCTCCACTGTCCCGTAGCTGTTCTGGCCACCGAAAGACCTATAGCATGCCCCGGAAAACCCTGAAGACAAAATTTCACACAAATCGCCAGCAAAGCCCACCAGCTCGACGCCTAAGGTCTCATTTGTACCTCAAGGTCTGTTATCTCAGCCCACCGGGGTTTTGTGAAGCAGTGAGGAGGGCGTAGGAACTGTGTGTAGGTCATCACAGGTAACTGACCACAATACAATTTTCGCACCATCAACACCTTTCTTGCAATGCAGAAGTAGAACACCGAGGTGTGAAATTGTCGTTGAGGGATGTTGAGGCCAATGGCGGTAGGTGTCCAAACACCTCACGGTAGTCAAAGCCCGTTGACGAGTTGCGAAGGACACACATGAACCTGTCGACCCAGTCTCATGAGAAAACGTAACTTTTTTACAAGGTGCCAACTATGTGATTTGAATGGAAAGAAACTATTTTTATACACTTAAACATAGTCATTCTATTATGAAATTAAAAATATGCATTTTAAATCCAAGGTGCACTGGTTCTGCCCCTCCGTATGTGCTTGGAGAAAATACTCACACGCACGACTTTCTGCATGATTGTATTTCTGAGATATTTCTTAATAAATACCCCAGGAATCCATGCCATTTACCAAAGATACTGTTAATAGAACATTTTCATTTTAAAATGTTTGTTTTTCATTGGATTTCAAGCCGATTTGCACATCCACTTTAATTTTTATTACAAAGAGCTATATAACGCTATGTAAATGAGCAGTTTTTGATTCTACAATAACATGGTTTCAATATCAGGTATATTTCTGATATGGAATTAAGACTCTTTACCAAGACTTTTGTGCATCTTTTCCACTGTCAAACTACTAGGTTTTGCTAGCCTAGGCCCGCCCATACTTCCTTTGACGCTACATTCTTTTTGCGAGCAAAGTTAGTCTGGCCAAGCTGCCGTTTTAGAGCATTTCAATTCCCAAAAAACGGGAACCAATGAAAAACGGCAGAGTGGTCTGATTGGTTGTAGATTCGTCCAGTAGTATACAGAGGCATCTGATGGAAGCAGGTTAAGTCCGCCTCCCAGAAAACGGGTAGTAAGATAGCTTGTCCAGTCTAAGCTGCTATGAGCTTAATAGTCGAAGAAGCCAGGCTAAGGTTTTACCCCTTTTTTCAGAAATGTTTAATCTTTTAAAATATAATTAAATATAATATGATCACCTTTTATTATATATATTTTTAAGTACCAGACAGAATAAATATGCGGTTTAATTTTTAAATAAATAAATCTGTTATGCTAAATGGCGATGGAACATTATTTCGCATTTTATTTTCACAGATGTTATTTGAAGCATGACATTTTGACACCAAAATGGAACATCTTGTCTTTGACCCAAAAACAGTAAGGAATTGCCATGAGAGTGTGTTGAACATTACCAGTCTATAGTCACTACTAACATGAGGAAGATCGACAGATGCAGAGTACCGTCACTAAAACTGGTATGTTGTAGGTGAGCAGCACTGAGAGTTAATCTTTAGAGGTCCATCTCTCTTCATGCTTCAAAGCTCCTCTTCAGATAGGTTGCGGTATTTGAAAGCTATTAAAGCCGCTGTTCAATCAATGAAGCTACAAAGTGCTGAATTAGAGGGTCTAAAAGAAAAGCGAGAGTGGGTGTGTGTCTATTTATGTGTGCGTGTATGTACTTGGTTTGCCTGGTTAGTACGGTGTGCTCCTGCTGGTGAATGTCTTAAATATACCATGTGGTTAAAAAACATCTCTGTTGATAAAGAAATCAAAATTAAAAGCAGCACTATTAAATTCCCAAGCTTATTTCTAATTAAAAATTGAATTGAGAGTTAAAAAACATTTCATTTCAGCATTTGGAAACTCTTTTGATT
>JAUCNO010001053.1:5670237-5711662 GCA_032353835.1 Enteromius viviparus
GTTATGGTGACCCAATCAATAAATCAGTCAGTCTTCAGAGAATCCGTGTGCTCGTGAAATTACTGGGGGGAGCTACACCAACCATTCCCATTTTTATTGCGGTGCCCATCAAGCAAAAGAAAGACTTGAGGGTCGTGCTTCAGGAGGCATAGGGATATCGATCTGCTAACCCTGTCAGTGCTCCAGGGCACAGCGGTCTCCAGCAAGTGCTCCGCCCTGAAACGTAGCAGAGCTGAGATGCTCGCAACCTTCTCTGGAGTTCTCTAGAGCAGCTAGATTGTTTGTCCCCTGCCGGTCCTCCACTTCAGGGCACTGATTTAGCAGCTCTACTAATACCAGAGACCAGTCTTAAAGGAACTGGTTCCCATAATTCTGGGGGATAATGTGGTCTGAGGACCGTTGTTTCAATATTAGTTTTCTGTAGTCCTGACGCAGAAAGAGTGGTATACACCGCATTACACGGTGCCCATTTCTTCTCAGTGCCTCAGAAGATCGATCTGCTAACCCTGCCAGTGTTCCAGGGTGCAGCGGTCTCTAGCAAGCATTGCTTTTAGTTCTTTCCACTCGGAAATGTAGCAGAGCTGAGAGGCTCGCCACCTCCTCGGGAGGTTTTCTAGAGCAGCTAGATTGGTTCAACCACAAAGGAGGTCTGGGATTGTGCCCCGTATACAAGCTGGTGCACCAGATCCTTGTGTGGGCCTGGGACAGACTCCTGCGTACCAATATCAGTCTTCCCTTTGGCCTTGCACTCTCAACCCAGGGGTTGAGAAGTTGAATGTGTGTGCTTTTCTCCAGCACAGAGAACCACTTTTCTTGGTGTAATGTGGATTTGACCACGATGCAGGCTCGCATGATACCTGCACAGATCGAGTCGATCCTCACTGCAGTCACAAGAGTAAGAGAAGGCCGGTCACTTACTGTCAAGCAGTTTCAGTAACTGCTGGGTCTGTTGGCAGATACGTCCAAAGTCATACCTATTGGCCTGCTGTACTTGAGGCCTATACAGTGATGGCTCAGGAACAAAATTGCTTCCCTGAGGGGAAATCCCCTTCGCATGATCAAAATGTCATTCCGAGCCATACGTGCCTTAGATATATGGAGGAAACTTTCGTTCCTAAATCTGGGCCTGGTATTGGGAGCTCAGATTCGCCGTGACACTAACGACAGATGTGTCCCTCACCGGTTTGGGAGTCATGAGTGGCCCGCAGTCTGTGGAGGGGTCACCACCTCACGTGGCACATCAACTGTCTGGAGATGCTGGCCATGTTTGAGCACTTAAACACTTCTTCACAGGCGTAAGAGACCAACACGTGTTGGTGCGCACCAACAACACGTCAGTAGTCCCCTTGTACAATCAGGCGCACCAGATTCGCGTTCATTCTAAAAACGGCAAGTGCTGCTCATTAGCATTCATCTACCGGTTAGCGTGTCTTTCGCGTCTCTCGCGCTACACTCACTGATATTTATTCTAAATCGTACATATTTTACGAGATGGCAATTCGTATGAATTTGTACGAATGACCTAAACATAACCCTGCCCCTAAACCTACCCATCACGTGATTTTAAACAAATCGTACGAAATCGTACAAGTGAGGTTGTATGAATTAGTATAGAATTGGCACCTCGTACAAATACGTACGAATTGTTAGTGAGACTGTGTTGGATATTCCTAGGTATGTATGATATAGAAGGCATTTAATGAGACCACCACAAGCAGAATGATAACTAGACATGTTTTACAGAGATTTCCTAACATGCTTCTTGGTTGAAACCCTTTCTACATGGCCTGCTACTGCACATTCTGTAATCCTCTCTTGAGCCCAGGACTTGCTCAACCATACTTTGATCATCCGAAATGCAAAATAGACCCCACTCATAGCTTGTCATTATTGTTTCCTCTCAAGAACGGGTGTCTTATTAATTTCTTCTAACCCAGTGGATATTATATTTCAGCTCTTTAAAGCCAAACAGAAATGAAAGTTTAGATGAGGACAGTAAATGATAAGGCTAAATCCCTCACAGCGCGCCTGTTACACAACCATATGGACTGCTGTTTTGTTTCTATCCCATTAACAATGTGACAGTTGATTGAATGTAGCATTTTTAACAAATCTTCTCTCTTGATTATCTGTAATCCAGGTGTTACGCAACAAGGACAAAAACACATGCTTGTTTCTCTTTAATTTGTGGTTAAATAGCTTTTTAATTGAAACTATTGATGAATAATTAACACAAGACTAATTCTGTTTACCATAGTGAGGTGTCAATCACAATGAAGGTTAATGGCTGTTGTAGAATTAATATTCTAATGTCATCTAATTACTTTGACATATTGCGTGCGTGTAGGTGTGACCTTTAATAAAAATAGACATTTTTTTCCTGAGAAAACTCTGGAAAATGTAGAGGAGGAGCATTATAGCATAAAAGAGATGCAAAATGACATACTGTTTCAAGCAAAAAAATCTGAGAAATATCCATATTTTCTTTGAAGACTACCACCACTCAAGTCTAAAGAGGTAACGGCGTAACTTGAATCCAAAAGTGAGACTTATTGCTTTTGATGGTTTGAAAAAGAGGACATAATTGAGTCCTGAAGTGCACAGACTACCCTGTAATTGCAAATTAATTCAGTCTACTTAAATTCTGTTCCCTGAGGACAGAGAACATAGTACACACACAAAAAAATCAATTAATTTAATTTAATGAGATAAGGTACAGATTGTTTATCAGACTGTTTTCACTTTGCAAATTCAGAGTTTAATGAAATTATCCTGTACGTGTGTGATGTATATTTTAAAGTTGGGCACTGAAAAGGAATGTGTTCCGGTTCTGCCACCTCTGCCTATTCTAGGTAAGATATCACACACGCAGAGTCTTTTAATTCCAAAGCAGCTAAAATACACTTGCTAATGAGCCAAATTGCTCAAATCGTACGTGGGATGCAAGTTGGAGGCTGGATGTCTATAGTTAACATCCGAAAGCAGCTGGGAAAGATGTTTTTCCAATTTAAAGGTCTCCCATACAAGCAAATGGGTTTTGCATGCACCAAGGAACATAGAAAGAAAGCCTAGGGATTTAGAAATAAAATTGTTAAGTGATTTTCTTAACTGGGCTGATACTGTTTCTCGAACAGAGCTTGATACGTGCACTCTTCACACACGGTTTGTCATGTATGCAGCTCAAGACTTGGGCCTCAGAGACCGCCTCTACATCCTATCCTTTCCAGTATTGACCTCTTTGAAAGATTAATTGATTTACTCTAACACCAAGGGAGAAAGTTAGAAGAGAGGATGGATATTAGGATTAAGAAGAAGCTGAAAAGAGGCAAAGAAACAGAACACGATCAATCACAAGTAAAATGTGATCACTCAAAACGTGGCAACACTGATGAGATGTCCATACCTAAAGCGATAATTCACCCAAAAGAGAAATTTTGTGTCACTATTTTAATCACACTCATGTCAATCCAAACTTATATGATTTGCTTTTTTCTTTGAAACGGTGGTATTTTTAAAGATTTATCAAATTGCTTTCCTCCATACAATTCTTCTAAATACTCAAATTTACATCCTTACACACCAAAAAACTTGTTTGGCCAACATGTTCCCCATTCACTTTCATTGTATGGAAAAGAGCAGCTTGGGTTTAGTTTCTGCAAAACAGTCTTTTACAATATACCAGCTTCAAATACCAATTCAAGTGCTTTTTGTAAAATGTTTGTTAGTTAACATGACATCAAAAATCAACATAATGCATCTAAATGCATGTTATTGATATCATTGTGAACGAAACATCCATTTGTGTTTTTAAGCTAGCATTTTTAAGTGACTTCTCCAATCATTTTATCCTGGTAAAAGCCTTTCTTACAGTCCACTGCAAGCTCATGTTCAGATTTCCCTCCATCCAATCAACCAATAAACAGAACCAAGTCCTGGCCTACATATTTTTTTTTCTTTTTCAATAATCCGACTGTTTCTTTCGGCCCCATAACAATACAGAAAAAAAAGATCTGTTACTACTCCCGTTTCATGGTGACTTTGTGACACTTTATTTTATCTAGCCAACAGTGAGTAAACTCTGGAAATTATGGGAAGGGAAAAAAAAAAACACACACAGCCAGGGTAAACAAGACGTCCTCACATATTTCTGGCGACACCGCAGAGAAGCTAATCTCTATTGAGGCCCGTTGTCAAGCTGACAGAGAGAAAAGCAGAGGCGATTGATCTGATCCGCTCTCATTAAAAGCAGAGCGGCAGATTTCCTCTGAGCTTTGGTCCCTACAGTGCAGCATGGGTCAGCCATTAGAGCCGGAGCTGCAAACAGAGGGAGAAATATTAAAAGCTTACAGGCAGCTTTAACACAGTGAGGTACTAAGGGGGCTGACAAGGAGAGAAAAGGGGCATTAAGCCTCATTTCGGGGCTTGTGTTTGCAGACGCGCATCAGCATGAAATGGAGTGAGAAATGCAAAGTGGCACAAACTGCAAAATCCACTCATCATGACATGAATAAATAAAAACAGTGTTTTCACAAGTAAGATGATGGCTGGCTCACAGGGCATGCTTTGCGGAAGAACACTTTGAAAGAATAGAATAGAAAAAACTTGAAAGAAGCCCTCTTTCATTTTCTTTTTCTGTGGAAAATGTCAAAATATATTGCCGTGGGGATTTCACCAAAATACACAAACACTCTTCCTGTAAACAATTTGCAGCTGATGGCTCTTAAGTACACACACACACACATTAGGTGGATTCTGTGGCATGACAGTTTCCTGACAGCAAATTGTCCTCATCAAAAGCTTGTTTTGATATCAAAGCCCTTGTTTGCATGAAGCATTAATGAGAACCGGAATGCATAATGTCACGCTAATATTTGAGTGTGACTTTCGAGCAGCAAAAACTCAATGATGTAACCAGGCCGGCAAAAAAAAAAAAAAAAGGAGATACACAATCTCTCACACACTTCCTTGACGGAAGACAGCTGCAGCCGGTGCTTTTATTTAACTCACATTAATGTCACAGCCCTTCGATCGATATACAATCATTTGTCCTGAATCAGTAGAGCTAATCAAAGCCAATAAGGCCCACAGGATGGACAGTGAGCAGAGAAAACGGTGTTTGTGGTGGAAGCATGCGTGGGTGGTTTGTTTGCAATATATAATAATATTTCATTTTATGCACAACACAATCACAATTTGTGATATACAGTGAGGATCACACACTGTGACTGTCATCTTTTGACTTCTTTTTCATTTGTTTCCTGACCCCTATTGCTTTTAAAATGTGTAAAAGTTGTGAGGCAGGATGCAGAATAAATGTTTCATATCCTCAATAACCAAGCCATTATATCCTCCATATCTACAAAATTGTATTCCTGTCCATGGATGCAATTACACTACGACAATTAGCTACAGCGCACTGAACTATGGGATTAATGGCTCTCTCTCACCTATTAGATCTGTTTCGGCACACTGTGACCGCTCACATTGTGCGTCAGTCACCTTGAACGGGCTAAAACACACGTGCAGCAAATAACACACTCAAAAAGAATTCAAAGCGATGCCTGCTGTGCCAATGGTTTTGCTGAATTGTCGTTTACACATTCTCTTTCTGTCAGAGCAAAAGTAACGCTGTATTCTTTGGCTTGGTTTTTATTTTATTATTTATTTAATGATTGAGTAATGAAGGACTCATGAATAATGTTCCCCCATGAACATTCACATCATTTGAAATGTATGGACGGCCGTTGCAGCGATCTGACACGCAGCCAATCTAGAAAGCAGACAGGAAAGGTGATTGAAATTCATTGCTTTTGTATGTGTGTAATTTGTTAGTAGATCAGATCTCGCATGCCAATTCCAACACGAACTGGGCTTTTTCAAACCTTCAATTAAATAAAGGCACCATAAGAAGTTTGGGCTGGATTGGAGGTTGGTGTGTCTGCAGTCACAAGGGTCTGATGACAGATGACGGGTTAAAAGTGTAACCAAAAAAAATCTTTCTGGTGAAAGCTGCAATGTTAAATAAGCTCTAACAGTCTCTGTGTGGCCATTTGTAGCTTGCATACTTAAATGATGTGCTGTAAGCCCGTACCCAGCTGTTATACGTTATGCCTGTGCCCAGATTTAGCAAAATACATTTGCGATACAAACTTGCATATTGCTTTTGAGGGACACATGCAGAGATTATCCAAATGACTGTAAACAGGCCTCTAGACTACGACTACAAAAATAAAAACGGACGAGAATCATTTAAATCCCAGTCTGGACAGTTTTTTGGGCATCAATCTGCATTTTTTTTAAAGATATAAATCACATTATATATAATTTTCTGCAAACAGCAATGAACAGTGAAAAAACCCATGAATGTCAGATTAGAAAAGAAATTACTATTACAAATGGTTATTTTTAATAAAAATAAATAAATAAAATAATAAGAGTAAACAAACATTGGCTGCATCCAAAAAAGAAAAAAATTATTACATGTACAGAAGGCAAAAACCCACTATTTCTGCCATGATTCTGATGTGTGCATAAAATGGAGAGTTTAATATCTGTGAAGTAGTTATTGCTTGCTTAAAAGTTTAAAAAAAAAAAAAAACAGTTTGAATCAGACACACTGAATCATTCAGTGACACTAAGGAGTTTGAAGCTAACTTCTGTACTAAATAGCAAGTTGTGTGCAATTTGAAAAGATATGGAAACCAGAATTACTTATGATTTGTGTCCTTAAACTAGGTAAGCAACACAACTGGAGTTTTGTGTCGAGTCGAACAGTGGGGTCTAAGCCCCAGCGGGCCCCTCTCTGATTACAGCAGTAATTGTAGATGTCCCACTGTAAGGTGGTAATTAAAGCAGATGAGGAGATTTTCACATTAAGGCAATCTGAAATTGCTGACGGGTCACTGGGCTGACACAGCACGTGGGGCAATCCTTTATCCTTTATCTCTGAGCTGCACACAGCGAAAACGCGTGGCAGGGTTCAGTTAAAATAAACCAGCCTGTAATTATGTCCATCTGGGTAGGGTGTGATTGGGATATTAAAAGTAACTGAAGTGTGATTTTAAGGCATATCAAAGAGTAGGTCCCCCACTGCTCTCCCTGACGTTATGAACACCTGAGCAGTTCGAGATTTTCTTTATGGATTTGGATGGGATGCTCGAAACTGCACCTGCTCTGCAAAAGCCTTGTGAGACAATCAAATCTCAAGAGCCCATTAGTTTTCTCTCTATAATGCTAATAATAACATGAAGCATGAAATAATGTGCTATCGGGAAAATTTATATACAAAAGGCATACATTTGAATTGCTGAATTTATCCTTAATGTGTTTTAAATATTCATATAAATAAATAACAAAATAAAAATATGTTTTACAGCAACAATAAAACACTGTATTAAAAAAGAGGGTGCCAATACATTTTCTGAATTTAAAAACATATAAATAAATAAATTTAAACAAACTATTTGGTGATAAAATCAAAAACATAATCTCAATCCAGGCTAACTGTTTCATGCAAGTCACGTCCGAGACAAGAGACAAAGATATTGCCACTGATCTGTGAGCAAAAACTGAAAGCTGCAATCAATCAAACAAGAGTTAATGTCCTTCCTGTGTCTTTTAAAACAAAAATGAATGTTGTTTCAGCCTGAAAAATCACCATCGAAACTACTACATGCGGTTTAATTAAGTAATAGAAAATGAGGTGCAAAGAAACCCATAATACTGTAGTCGCGCTTCCGAGAACAAGCAATATCACAGTCAGTCCGATATTGAGTGCTTCAGCAGTTTAAAGAGTCAGGCACTGAGTGATAATCGCTTTTTCTTGTATTTACTTTTCAAAAATCTTATCGTTATACATAAGTGATTTTAGAAATGCATTTGGCTGACATGTTTTTAATATTTTGTTGTTTAAGATCCATTGATTAAGACACAATGAATACAGTTTTATTGCATCAAATCTGACTGGTCTGAATAATAATACTACTAATAATAATAATAAATAAACCCAGCAATTGAAAAACCTTTTAGCCAATTACATCTCTGCTGACAAACGCTGTTTAATTCTAATAGGACTTAAAAATCAGTTGCATAAAATAAGTGGCAATTATCTATTTAGCAGCTCAGACAGCAGTGGCACTACTGGAATTCTCTATGAATCCATTTACCTTACATGCACAATAAATCCCCACACATGGTTCATACGCTCATCACCTGATTCATTATAATGTTCATTGTAATATTCTTCCATCCACTGCTGAGGATTATATCTGGAGGATATTCTGCATTAGGGATATTTGCTATCTATGCAAAAGCTGCAACATACAATATCCCACGGAAGGCGTACAGCCCTATTATTTCTATATTTTTAGCCCTCACGTCCTTCCAAAAACAGAATATTGAAATCCATGTAAAGACATTCGGGGGAAATGTTTACAGCCGCATATGAACATTGCTTATGACCCTGAGTTTAGTTCCTTATTATAATATATCCCTGCTGGCACAGTTTCCCATGACTCTTACTCTGATTGCTTCTCTCCTCTCAGCCTCTAGTTCTCTCTCTTTCTCCATTCTCTGTATCCTCATGTCCTTTCTAGGATAACAAGAGTGCACGGGGCCCACGGCTACATGCTCCTTTAATAAGAAGAACATAAACATTGATGTGCATGTTTAACTTCTGTGTCACCATCTCTTATTCTGTGGCTCTGTTATTCATTACAAACACAATGTCATGCACAAGCACAAGTCCTTTGGAATTGTTATGTCCGTGGCTTTTTACAAATAGTCAAATACTGTATATCAAAGCTGACATCATCAAAAGTCATCCTCCATGATAAAAACAGACATTTAACAAACACACGAAACTGTGAAACTTTCAAAATTTCAAAAATTTTAGTGTAACTTTGTAAGACAAGCTTAGCATGTTGCGCGTTTTAACTTTGTTTATAAACGTCTTGACACTCATCTCTAGACTCTTTTTAACACTGCTCATTTGCGGAGTGACGTGTGTGACATCATATAAATTGCAGGTTCTTTATCTGGAGCTGTGTCTAAATACACTTACTCTTGTCACTTGTTCATTATTTAGTAAACCGCGGCATTCACTGATGAGTATCCCTTTTATCTGTTTTTGGGTTTAGAATTATAAGAGTAATCTCTATAGAGCTTGTGTGGAAGATTTACAAAAATGTAGTTACTAATTTATATTACTACCATGACTTTTACTACCCAGATTTGATTTGATTTTATCACACACAAAACGACTGGTGATGCAAAAAGAGGATTTTTAACTTTAATAAAACCAAACTTGAATGACAGTCATTTGAATGAGCCCACATTAGCATGTGTACTACCACACTCACATAAAAATAAAAGCTATTATTTCATCCTATCAATTCTGTGGGCTTAAAGGACTGTATAAGCACACATTTCTCTAGAGTTTTTGTGGGAAATTCGCAAATTAACTTAAATTACAATGACTGCATATAAACTGCATATAAATTGGGTTTTTCAAAAAAACCTCATAGTTTATAGTGAATTGTGGATGTATCATTTTTACTTTTACCTGATTACCATCTTACTTTGCCATGCTGGCTCTTCAGTCTCTCTAAATAAATTTGCTACCGAATTAGAACAGGAGTTCAAGTTACTGCCGCTTCAAAACAGCATAATGAACCATTCGTTTATAACCAAAAGTGGTATCAGCATAATGATTTTTCGTTTGTAGCAATTGTAGTTAAACCTAGACACTCTCAAAGCATGAACACAAATAGTGGGAATTCTGTTGCTGACATGAAAGGACACTTCCTCTGTCTACGTTGTGAAATGTTAAAATCACTAATGATGTCAACAAGCTTTATACCATCATGCTCAACATATTTTCACAAGATTAATAGTTTTTCTTCATGTGAGTATTCTAAATGTATGGTTTGTAGTTTTTGGCACTCCATGCAAATTGCTGTCATTTCTGGAACGCCACATATCTGATACTAAGAAATTATGAAACGAATAAGCTTCATAATGAGCAATGTTAAAGTTGTGCAAGGTGCCCCAGGACTCAAACCTTATGCTTTCACACCTGGTGCATTCAAGCTGAATGCGAAAAAAAAAAAGTGAAGTTATGCACAAATGATTCCTCTCTTCCTTCCATAATGGCTTTAGAAGATTTGCAATATAGTTGCATGGACTAATTTTATGGTACCTACCCACAACCCAGATTACTCTCTTTTATTGTACAGCAAAAATCTACTTTTGAGTTCTCTGGACAAATAAAATGAGACTGAACACAGAAAGAAAGGCAGAAAGATTGTGTTAAGAACATTTTGACAGCAAACTTAAGTTATTTAAGTTATTGTTTAGAAAGAGCATTGAGAGTATGTCTGCTGAATAAAAAGATAATAAAACATTTAAACAATAGTGCATTTTTCTTCACAAAGTCATCATAACTTATTTTTCAATTTACTGTCCCTTTAAAAACATCCCTTTCTGACAAAGAAATTATTTCTAAATTACCATAAAATTTTATCCCATACAACCCATTAAGTTAAAAAAACAGCATGCCAAAAGTTATGACATGTCAAATCACACAATCAACATGCTGCTAAAATAATCACTCCAAGACTCTTGATATTGAAGACTTGGTCTTAAGGTTCCTTCATTTACACCTGGTTAAGATTTGTCATTTGATGTGTCATTTGACACTCAGCGCAAGGTCATGCTTTGACATACAGTTATGCAAACAAACTGTCAAGTGTAGGTGGAAATGTTCTTTTCATAAGTTTTCATAACTGTTAATTAGCAGCTATAAGATAATGGAAAATGTAAGGCTGTCTAGCAGTGTAATTGCACTGGTTTCGCAGAAATATGATCTACACCCACAAATGTTGTATTTATTGAGTAAGAATTGTATGGAATTAACAGACAAACAATTGGAGGGTGTTTTTTTTTATTATGGAATATAGGGTAGCGAACAAGTGAAAGTTATAACATGGATTCATTTTGTCAATATTAATCAATCCCTTTTTCTCCAGTAAAATATCCATAAAACATTGCACTCAAAGTAGTAAGGCTATATTTTTACACTGGCATAAGAAAAATAAATCTTGTCAAGAACCCAAAATGTAAAATTTAAACTTTTAAATTCCTCCAAAACCTAAAAGAGAAATGCCAACAAACACTCATGACTAAAATAGCCAGAGTTTCCTATGTGAATTATTCTTTAATAATTTGTGATCATTCATATAGCCTAAAAGCCGTGATGAAGAATTCCCCCTCATTTGGTCTCCTGAAGATGGCCTCAAAGATTTATTAAAACATGCTATAAAAAGAGTCTGATTAAAAATAACTGACACTGATATCATTTCTCACCTAGCCTGGCTACAGACCACCTCAGGGATCAACGACTGTTGAGAGAGAGAGCGTAAGGGAGAAATAGAAAGAGACAGAGACATACAGAGAGACAGAGAAAGAAAATGTATCCGTTTAGTGGTCTTAGGCTTTATCAGGATAAAACTTTGGGACAAATTCAACCATTGTGGCACTTTTATGGAATTTGATTTATAATTTTAACAGAAACCTGAACTGATGGTGATGTTCATCACTAAATCACACTATATTATGGTGTTTGTTATAAACTTTACATACAGCATTTGCACATGCATTTAAACAATATGTTAATGAACTTTAAATGAGCTTACTGTTTTGCCTTAAATGTATTCCTTATTTGTCTAGATATACTGCCTTGAAGCCATTCAGATGATTATATAATCTGACTGTGATGAGTAAAACTATGACATTTAAAGCTAATTTGCAAAAATACCAAACACAAACTAATAACTCCTCTTAATTTTGAAAAATAAACAAGGGTTAATAAACGATTGTGGCAGGAGAGGGGACAGATTGTTGTGGATTAGTGAACCAATGAAGTGGCATTATGGGAAATATTAAAACAACACAAAGGACTGATATAGGCAGAACTCCCTTATGCTCTGATAATATCCTTATTACCATAGCAACACCATAGAGTCTGGGCTTTAAGTTATTTGCCCTTTTGTCTTGTTTTGTTATGTTCTATTTTTTTCATTTAAATAAAAAAAAAAAGTTGTTGACCCTGACTCTTTTTGCACAGCTCTAATAAATCTTAGAACAAGAATCTAGACAGTAAAATAAAGTTTAATCACAAACAACTTCCTCTCATTCTTTTCATTAACCCAACATATCGCAATGCCTTATTTTACAAGAAAAACATTAGAGAATATATCACCTGCGTGAACATCTGGTTCACGATCATGACTGCAAAGTAAAAAGAAGTGATAAGTTTGGTTTTGTGGTGGCTGTACTTTAAATTAAAGTAATGAAGGATTTCAAAAATCTGACAGTAATCAGCATTGAGTATTAATGCAAGGTTAGTTTAGCGTAGTCATCCATGCCAGTGTTCATTGTCCAAGCCCCGCCAATGACACCTTTGATCAATGTCAAACAACCAATAAAAGTTCATTTTGTTCATCGTCAGATTTCGGGGTGTGGAAATAATGCAACATTAACCAGTGTGTAAAACTCTCTTTCTTTTAAAATCCCGATGACAACTTTGAAACTCCTGAAGTGAACGTTTAGCCAACGTTCTGTGGAAGTGACGTCTGAGGCTGAGACTACCGTAAGGTTAACCCTACCTGCTTAAAAACCATTCATTAGTTGTTAACAGTTAACATTATTTTAATAAAGCAATTGAAACAGTTATGCATTACATTTCCAAAGCAACCTTCCCAAAGTGTGTATATACATAAAGAGTTCATATGCAAAAGCCTCTAAAAGCCATCCTGGTCAAAAATGAGATAACAACACTGAGTGAATGCTCTCCAAACATAGCATATGTTCATGACGTACTTTCACTTTTTAATGTGCTAAATCCCAGTCTCAAGCCATTGAGAAGTACCAGTAATTACATAGAAACCTATACAAAGTATAATGAAATGCTTTTCTTATAAGAGAAAGAAGAAGAAAAAAACGTCAGACCTACTTAGAGGCTTTTGCATCTGAACTCTTCATTTATATATATTATATATATACACACACACACATATACACATTACACTTTTAGTCATCATAGAAGTATATTTCCTGTTTATTTCCAAAAAAATATATAAAATGTCAAAGGCGGCTTAGGACATAAACTGACTGCTAAAACAAAGCCACAGCCAATGACCTCAACACATCATCTGTTCAGCAGAAAAAAAAAAATGCAGCCGGCACTGCATCTACTATATGAGTCAAGGTCCATAGTGTTGGCAGGGCAGATCATTAGTTTTACCCCACACTGCAGTTATCACCTCTGAAGAACTGCTTTCCAAGAAGAAAATCACACGCATAAAAACAGAAACCTCCAGGGAACAAGATCACTGTCTTCTCATTAACAACTGAACAATATGCTTGCTAAATGGTCACTATTGCACTTAAAATCTCTATAGAGGACACTACTACAGCCAGATATGTTGCACGAAATACACACAAGTTGCATAAGATGAATAAATAAGTCATGCGGCAGCATTGTGTATACGGGATGTCAATGGTGGTCCAAAAGCAAGTTTTGGTAATCAAGCTGTGAAAAATAACACTCAAAAATGTGGAATAATTGCAAAGACTGGTTTTCTGGGAAGTATGCAAATATATATAAATAAATAAAATAACATGTGTCTTTTATTTGGCTACTGTAATAAAATATTACTACTTGATTTAGTTTGCACATTGTAAAATGAATTTTAAATAATTACACCTTATATTTACTTCTTTTGTATGAAATGCATAACTCCAGATGGTAGGAAATTTTAAATGCGTTTAAAGGAATGGAGAGCCTTGAAGCTTTACTGTGAAGTTAGTTTACTCATAATAAAAGCAGCGTTTATGCTAGTTTTACTATCATTTAAAAGAGAATGATACAAAATGTGAAAATCAGCACTACAAATGTTACCTGCTGGGAACATGTCCAAATCAACAAAGAAAACATCTCTGTGAATAGCAGCCCAGCAGCTATTACCTGACACCTGTGTCTCTATGGAGTACATTCACCATCTTCTCTGCTATATTTGTCATGGCAACAACAGTAGCCTCCACTGGCTTCAAATCATACTTAGATTTCACTTAATAGATAGAATTTGCTTATAATTTTTCATAGCACCATCTATCTTGAGCTTTTTCTTCCCCCTTAAAGTAAAGTAGAGATATGAAACTGTCAGCCAGAAGCCAAAAGTCAATGCGAGTGCTGTTTAGCTCACAAATAGTGATTAGTTAAGACCATCATTACAGTTTTTTGGCAGTGTTAAAAATAAAGGAGATATGTGTTAGCCATGGAAGCAAAAACCATTGATGGCAAGAGTTGTCATAACGGTAATATGTGCTGAAGAGTGGAGACACCTCAACTAATTTGCTCTGAACCATGGGGATTTCAAGCTCGCTTTGCAAGCTAATGATTTTAAAAAGGCTCAATTAGTGAAACCTGACAGGCAGGGCAGGTATCATTTGTCACAATGGTAGAAGGAGACTTTTTGAGGTTAGACAATTCGAAAGTTATTTTGAAAATGTCACTTACTTGGCCAGACAAGGGTGTAATTTTAACTCCCATACTAATCAATGTTTCTTTACTAGATTTATAGTCTGGACATTTGCATTTTGATTTCAATTTCTGTGATGAATATTAAAGGGAACATCAATTGTCAAATTCGCCCATAAATTAGATTTATTTGACCAAATTGAACATGAGTCAGCTACAAATGTCAACAAAGTGACATGTTAGAAGACGAAGTGGACAGGCCTTTATCAGAAACTTTCAGAGAATGTTTAAATTGGTGTCACAATCCAGGCCTATTCGAATGGCCAGACACACTAAAGCATTGAGTATGTTTAGAATGAATATGAACATTTCTATATTAGTACTCATATAAAACCAGTGCTTTTGAATTAATTGTAAAACCGAAACAGATCTCTGGTATACAACTGACCCTTTGCAGGCAGTTAGACTAATCATTATGTAAAATCTGCCATTTCTGTCTATTACAGAAACAAGACAAGAGAGTAGATTAACTCTGGCGAACCTGAACTTGAAAAATGGTGTGTAGTGACATCTCTCCACATACTTCTGGTGTTCATTTCATGTTTATTTCATGCTACAGGCCTAGCTAGTAAAAAGGAAGAGAAGATCAGTTTGTGTGCTTCTTAAACTAAAACACTGTGATCTGTCAGAGCCACTAAATGAAATTTCTTTTCAAACTAAAATTTTCTTGTAATGTCGGCATGTTTTCAGTTTGCTTTTTGCTCAGTGATGTCTTTTTCCATGTGTGAGAACATGATGTGTGGTGGCATGGCTTAGCAATATGAAGGTCAATTGCAGTTGGAACTACAACTGTCAAGCTCCAAAAAGAATCAAAAATAAACAATGGCGTAAGTAATTTTGTTTCGTTTATGGTTGAGCAGGGAACACACAAACATCTGCTGTAGCCAGGCAGGGCACAGAACCCAAGGCATGTTGCTTTGTTCTCTGTGGCAGTGTTAAAAACAGCATTTGTGACAACTCAGATTAAGTTGGAGCCAAGGATGTTCAAACAGAGACTGATAATGAAAGTAACCTCCAGACTGCTGACTCTGTGAACCCCCTGCTGTAACACAGCCACTATCTGCACTTGCCAAGCAACCTTCCGCACTCAGCGGTGCTTCAGGGGAGGCCTGCTCCTCTGACACTACGAAGCACACCAGATACGAGTCTGAGGAAATAGGATGACTCCGTTGCACCCAAAATAGAACGAATGTCATATGGAGTCAGAGCATTTTGGAAAAACTTAATTTATGCGTCACTTTATCAGCTATAGGACCTGCTGACTACAGCTGACAGAACTAGTAGCCAGGTTTGCACAACCAAACAAAGCATGGCAAATATGCAGTAGACCTGGAAGCAATATGAATCCACAAAGGAGAAAAAGCAACATCCAGTCATTTTTCAGTGCACTCGTTATGATGGCAGCCAATGTTTGGGATAGAGCAGGGTCAGAGCAATGTGGAGCGAAAGCCAGACCCTTTCCAAGGTCAGTCTTGTTCAATACATCACACCACCTCACCTAGTGGCCTCTTGTGCCGACACACCATGGCCACATACACACGTCAAAGAAACACTTCTTGCCAAAACAAATCACCCAGAGGGCACCCCAACCAGATCATTCCTCTCAGCTCAGGGCCTTTGTGTGATCTTCTTTCGGTTATGCAAATAGGAGAGAATGGCAAACTAAATACTGTAAATAATCATGTGCTCTCAAGTTGCATTTGCAAATACAATCTGCAAATAAAGCACCGTCCCATGTGTTCTAGGGAACAAATTTGTCACTTTCAGGGAAACTAGCACAAATGCAACTGTGGTTCATTTATTAAATGCAATAATTTATAGTTAGGGGTTTAGAGCATGCAAACAAAATGCAATGAAATTGACAAACTGGACAATGTTTACTAATGATAAGTAACAAATGTCTGGGAGAGACAGAATGTCAGACATTTCTAGGAGGTCATAGCAGCCAATCATTCTGATGACAGGCTTTGGCTGTGGCATTTCATAATGGCCAGATTAATGTTTTCTTACATATAAATTGCTTGCTAAGACAAAGTCACATGATTTGCTACTAGAATTTTTCCCCATCATAGTTTATGCATAAAAACTAAAATATATATAGATTATCTAGGTATTACTAATCTAGATTTAAATGACACTATTGTTTATTATCATGCTTGCTCAATTTATTTTTGAACTGTAGTAGTATAGGGAGAAATACATTTTAACCTAGATTGATACATTTCACAAAAAAAGTTTGAGCTTTTATTAAAGTGTTGCGATTCATATTTAGAAAATTAAAATAGCTTTTTTTGGCAAATCCATCCAGCAGTTTTTAATAAACAGCATCACAACAAAAATTGTATACAAATATGTGGGTGGAAACCTACCTAAATACACAGAGAGATCCAATCTAAAAAAAGAAAAGATAGAGGAAGAGCTAAAATGACCAATGTACCTCTCTAAGGGATACTGCTTCCCAATCTCATTCTTTTCCAGACCGGTCCGTTGTTTTTTTCTGAAGGAAACTTTTGCACAAGAAATTTATCTGCTGATCTGAGTCGACCTACTTTTTTTTTGCAGATTACACTCTAAAAGAAGATTTTCCTTTTATATAACCCTTCATGCATACGAGTATTTCATATTTTCTTTTCCTCATCTCCATATGTGCGTCCTTCTAATTTAGGGCCTCTGTGCTTGTCTTTAATCACAATAATAATACAGTATAAGAGCGCACCAACAACGGTGCCAACCAGGTGCTCAGCAGAAGTGATAAATATTTTCTATAAAAGGTCACAACAAAAGCTAGTTTCAGCTGTGGCACGTTTTTCCAGGAAAACGTCTTAGTGAAGCAGCCCCAGCTTCCCGACATCCACCTCAGCAGTTCACGAGCCTCCACTCTTCAGATTTCCAGCTGAAACCCAATGTGGAGTCAGTTTCCTTAGAGACCTCTAACAGCTTTTTGCATTAGGACAGAGGGGTAACCACAAATGCCACAAACTGTCACTGACACCATGATGAAACTCAGCCCCTTACACATGAAGTAATACACACATTCAGCGCTCACACACTCATATCCGACACACGCCCTCCCTAAACCCGGGCCATTTATTATTAATACAAGAAATCATTAAAGAATCCTAATTGGTGATGTGCTTGCGGAGTCTCCGAGGTGTGCGGGATTCTGTCAGAACTGATCTCCAGCCTTCCAGTCGTTTGATAAGATGGCAGGACACCCTGCTTTCATGTGCTCCTCCTGTTGACTGCAAAAGATGTAATTTAAATCTTTCTTTCCTTCTCCTCCCCATCCCAGGCTGATTAGCGCAAACCCGCTCCCAGACTGGCAGATGCTAATTCGGGAGCCCTTGTCTGGGGAATGTTGCCATTAGCGGCAGGTAGCACGCCGACGCGAGATATGAAAACCCCCAGACGACTCGACCCGGCTGTCAATCACAGAACTGAAGTCAGCAGTTCAGCACAGCTAATGATACCTCACCAAAGTCTTGAGGTAAAACTACAGGAAAGATGAAGAATGATGTGAAAACGTAATCAGACGAGCGCTAATAACAGGGTGACCAGTGGTACAACTAGTTCTCTGGACTCCTAATGATAATCTATGCCCGGAGCAAGAGACCAGGGTGCTGCAAGACAACCTCGGCTGTCTAATTTCTTACTCATTATGTCAGAAACTTCCTGTCTGGTTTAAAAACTCACACTAATGCTTTAAAATAACATCAATGACGCCCGTCCCAGCAGTCTCCACCTGCAAAATATAGGTTAACAAATGCGTTTGACTGAACAAAATCAGCAGTGACCGGACCGTCGGCCTGTCAGACAACACAGGCATGCTGAGATTTCAAAGGGCTTATCATTATCCAGGAATCTTAGCGATGTCTGGTTTGACAAAAGCAATCATGGTGACAGCCCATAGCAGTGTCTGACAGGGCTCTCTAAACCCAAAGTGTGACTGAACCGGTCGGACACTGATTATGCAGGCGTAGCACTGCTGCCAGCACCTGTCAAACCAGCTGTCTGCTGTCCAGAGGTAAATAAGAGCCTCTAGTCATTTAAACCACTATTAAAAAGATTACATTAAGCTCCAATTACAGCCAAGGGCGTCATGAACCTATTTTTTTATTATTATTTATTTTCCGTGGTGTCCCTCGGTTTGAATCAGCTTGACTCTTCTGCTTCCAGCCATTCACACACATGAATGCTAGTTGACCTGCTTGCAACTGCGCTAATTCAAAGCCAGTTCATTACATCCGAGTCTCATCATCATCTTCTGCCGCTGGTCTCCCTCTGGTAAAAGCTATTTAAATGAGTCCCATTGGTCACTTGTTAAAAATGAGGTTCCCGAAGCATAGTTGTACATGATTGATGGCAGACAAAAGTAGCATATCGTAGCTGGTGTACGCAGCAAAATGTAATAATACTTTTTTTTTTTTTGAGATGCCTTTCAAATCACACAAGGTCATCTTACATCAGGAACAATGAATAAAACAACAATAAATAGCAATAAACAGCAATATCAATAAACCATAAAAGGTAGCGAGAATGGAGAGAAAAGAAGAGGTCAGGATTTGAGTGCAGATATTAATCATGTAAGATAAGCTTTTCTGAATAAGTGAGTTTTGAGTTTAGTTGTAAATTGTGATAACGAATAACGAAGTTGCGAATGTTAGCTGGGGGAGTATTCCAAAGGCAAGGAGCAGCAAGGCTAAAGGCTCTATGGCCCATGGTGCTTAAACAAGCCGTGTGTGTATTAAGAAGACCCAGTGAGTAAGAACGAAACGTCTGCATTTGGCGCTTATCTGCGTATTTTAAAGGTACAAAACAGATTTCACAACTTGAAATCACAACTTAATATGATATACTAACATTATATCAGTTAATGAAATTACGGTATTTAACTGTAAATTTAACCTAAATAAAACTTAAAATGTTGCTACCGTATTTTTTACGGTCCGGCAACCACAGCTGCCATTTTTTTACCATAATTTTTATAGTGCAGTACTACCACTGTACCTTAAAACTAAGGTGGAAATATATTTTTAAAATTAACTTTATAGTTGTATAATTTATTGTGTATTTTAAATTCTTAGTTTTCAACTAAGGTACAAATACAAGTGTTTTTGAATGAATAAACATTCCAAATGAGGGTGATAACATCACATTAAAACTGATACATTTACCACATATTACTTAAAAATAAATCAATAAATAGGGCTGCATGTACCAATTGAAATTTTCTGCATGTCTGTGGTCTAATTTTGAAAAAAAAAAAAAAAATTAATTATACATTTTTAATAATAAAAGTTTTTTATTTAATTTTATTTAATTTAATAATAAAAAAATACTAACAAAAAGAAATTCCAGGTCTTCTGTGCTTTTCTGTGTAGCGTTGCATCTTTAATATTATTAATATTATTATGAAACATGCTGTACAGTATATGTATTTAATTAAATTAACCAATTATTAAATTGCAAAAATTGTAAATAAAATATTGTATGCACTAAATTTTTCATAGTAACAACAACAACCTTCATTATAAACTACATTGCAATTTCAGTTTTATTCGGATTTCACTAGTTCCCACTAACTCGCGATAAAATAGCTTGTTTGGCGAACTGTCCGGGGGACAGGCAGGGAGCCCGGTGGCCTTTAACCCTCTAGTAGGCAGGGGTGCGTGAGCAAGCTCTTTGATGTCAGAAAGCTCGGAGTCGTCGCGGTCGGACATGGTTACTTTTGTTTTTTGAGGCAAAAAACGCAGATGCCGAGGATAGGAAGTGAGTGGTATTTAAAGCGGAGGATAGGAGATTCGTGGGGTAATCAGTAATAAGGAGGCAACTGCGGTCCTTCGTGCATGGTCCTCCTAAAACTCAATTAATTGTTTAATAGTCATTTACTGTACAAGCCCTAAATTCTAAAAACACTAGAATACTTAAAAGACATACATACTAATGATATTCTGCTGAAACTACCTAGTAGAAAGTCAGTCTTTTTCACGGTCCACTGTGGCTTTAATTCAGTGTTTGGGGGTTGACTGACAAACTGTCTGCGGCCCCCAAACACTGAATTAAAGCAACAGTACACTCTGAATACCATGATATGGGGCTGTTTCTCTTACTATGGTGTCGGGCCTATTTATTGCATACCAGGGATCATGGATCAATTTGCTTATAATAAAATACTTGAAGAGGTCATGCTGCCTTATGCGAAAGAGGAAATGCCCTTGAAATGGGTGTTTCAGCAAGACAATAACCCCAAACACATCAGTAAGCGAGCAGCATCTTGGTTCCAGACCAACAAAATTAAAGTTATGGAGTAGCCAGCCCAATTCCCAGACCTTAACCCAATAGAAAACTTGTGGGGTGACATCAAAAATGCTGTTTCTGAGGCAAAACTAAGAAATACACAGGAATTGTCAAATCATCCGTGGCTGAATACCTGTTTACAAGTCCCAGAAGTTGGTTGACTCCATGCAGCACAGATGTGAAGCAGTTCTCAAAAACAGTGGTTATTCAAATAAATATTAGTTTAGTGATTCACAGGAATGCTAAATCTTAATTTTTCTTCATTTTATGAAGTAAAAATTTGAGTTTGTATTGAAAAAGGCAGACACTGCTATTTTTTTGAACAGCCCAATATCCTTTTTTCCGTCATTTTCTGTAAAGTAATTCAAATATTGATCGTTTGTCTTCATGTTTTGTGCAGTGTTCCCAATAAACGGAAATAAAAATATTATAAGAATTCTAAGCTTTCCTCACGTTTTAAAAAATACTGCTATTATTTTGAACACAACTGTAGAAGAACGAACTGAAAAATTCAAACACTCTACATATGAGAAAGATGATCCTTTAGGATAAACCAAATCAATCCAAAGAATCTTGTTATAAGAGCCAGACAGACGAATGTGTTTGATTACTTCAGCTTGCCCATAATATGACATTACATAAAGGCTAATCAGACACTGAAAAAGCAACGGTGAGCAACAGTCATGCTGCTAAACAATTTAGTTAGGTTAGTTATTCCCAAACATAGTTTGTGTGTGCATATCGGTGCATAATAAGACTCCGTCGCGGGCGGAAGGGTCATTGAAGCTGCTGCGATTCACATCAACTCATTTTCCCTTGAAACACAGCACAAATATCACAACAACACACACACTTTATGTGTACAGCCTCCCAAGAGATGGTCCTGAGTTTCATCCTATTTGCACCCAGAGTGTCAGCGTAGCACCCAGGCTGACAGTTCCATTTCTCCATCATCTCCCTGCGGTCGGACTCACAGAGCAGCAGGCCACAGAGGCTTCTGAGCTGAGTGCAAGCTTCCAGAATGCCTGGAGTAAGGTTTGTAATTAGCCACTTGCTCCGTAGGGCTGATAGAGGAGAGACGCATGGGTTTGCTTGCATGAGTGTGTATGTGTTACAGCATGTGTTTAAATGCTAGGCATGTGTGACCGGGGGTGACAGCCTGGTTTTGGGAGGCGCGAGGAGAGATTGAGTGCGCTACGATGGTGCCTGGTGTGTCACAGTTCTGCTGGTGAGAACGGCACCTCAGGCTCTGCTGGTGATTGCTTTGATGTGAAATGATTTCACTCTACCCGCCGGTGGAGTCCCCAAACCGTGGGCGCATTTCGATACCACCAGGCCCTTGCTTAAATAGGCTCGCTAATGTTAACTCGCACACTCGACACGCACACCTCTACAACACAAACTGAGCTAAGTGAGAACACAGCTGCTGTTCTGATCATCAGGTAATGTCCCTGTAGGACAGACCAGGCCCATCTGCTTGAGAGGTGCAAATGAAACACACAAAGGGTGATGGCTGTGAAGGGTGGGAGACACACGAACAGGCTATGAGCTCAATGACATAGTCTTCTGTGAGGTAGTCCCTCTAGCTAAGGGATCTTTTAACTTTACTAAATCTTCACCTAGACTCTCAGCCCTCAAAATGTAAAGAAGAATCGCATAATACCTACAAAAGAAGTCAAAAGGAAGAAAAATAAAGACAATTTTGTAATTAATACTAAAGCAGCATTTACACTTAATAAGGTTCAATGGTAACACCTTAGCATAGGGACCAATTCTCTGTATTAGTTTCTTATAGGCATGCTTATTAACATATCAGCTTTTTATTACACTTGATAAAGCACATATTTTGCATGACCCTAAAAATATATGTCCCTAATACTACCCAATATGTAAACTTAATTACCTTCCTAACTATTAATAAGCAACAAATTAGGACTTTGAGGTAAAATTCATGGTTAATGGTTTGTTGATAGCAAGAAAATGTTAAAATAAAGTGTGCCTAAATAAAGTGTAACCCGTTTTATCGGTTAAACATTAGTGAATTTAAAAGCAATAACAAACAATGAGCATGCTTTACTTTTATTCATTAATATGAATATCAACTTGAAAAGTTTCACATCTAAAAGTAGAAATGAGAATAAATTGTTTTCATATACATGCTGTGTGATGGAAGACACAATAACACCTCAAAATAATAAATACAATATTTCTGAAAATAAAGAAAATGTTATAACATTATGACTCTGAGATAATCCTATTATTGTTCATGTCAGAGATTGACCAGTTTGAGCTGCATGATTCTGAAGCTGAAGAGTGAATGAACACTAAACCACAAATTGATTAGCTCCTTTTGGTTAATTAACTCTCTAAAACAAATCTAACATGTATATGAGATTATTCAGATATATTTGTACCACATAAATCCAACATTACAACTTACATTTGCATGAAATGACACAAATGTGACAATGAAATAAACATATTAGCTAAAAGATGTCATGTTGTTAATACCCTCTTTCCATAAAGCACGTCTAAATCATAATTCATTGAATAAAGCACATACACTTTATAAACATGAAAATATATTATTGGGTAAAAATGTTAATTATATAACGATTAAATATTTCAAGATAAATATTGATTAGGTCTGTGTATGTATGTATGCGGATTTGAGTGTGTCTGTGTATATTTTTGTGTGTACACACACACACACACGTGTGTGACAAGAGAATCTAAGTGTGTAAAAGTGGCAGAATGAATTATGGCTGTACGGCCCCTCATATATACAGTGGGTACGGAAAGTGATTGGACTGATTGGACTTGTTAAGGAAAGCCACACTCCTGTCTATATAAGACCTTACAGCTCACAATGCATGTCAGAGCAAATGAGAATCATGAGGTCAAAGGGAACTGCCTGAAAAGCTCAGAGACAGAATTGTGGCAAGACTCAGATCTGGTCAAGGTTACAAAAACATTTCTCCTGCACTTAAGGTTCCTAAGAGCACAGTGGCCTCCATAATCCTTAAATGGAAGATGATTGGACGACTTCTAGAGCTGGCCGTCCAGTTAAACTGAACTATCAGGGGAGAACAGCCTTGATGAGAGAGGTAAAGAAGAACCCAAAGATCACTGTGGCTGAGCTCCAGAGATGCAGTCGGGAGATGGGAGACAGTTGTATAAAGTCAACCATCACTGCAGCCCTCCACCAGTCGGGGCTTTATGGCAGAGTGGCCCTGACAAAAAATGAATGCAGCCAAGAACAGGAATATCCAGGACCAAAACCTTCTCCAGAGCGCTCAGGACCTCTGACTGACCCGAAAGTTTACCTTCCAACAAAGCAATGACCCTAAGCACACAGCTAAAATAATGAAGGAGTGGCTTCACAACAACTCCGCGACTCTTCTTGAATGACCCACACAAAGCTCTGACTTAAACCCAATTGAGCATCTCTGGAGAGACCTAAAAATGACTTTCTACCACTTTAACATCCAACCTGATAGAACTGGAGAAGATCTGCAAGGAGGAATGGCAGAGGATCCCCAAAAGCAGGTGTGAAAAACTTGTTGCATCTTTCCCAAAAAGACTCATGGCTGTATTCGATCAAAAGGGTGCTTCTATTAAATATTGAATACTTTTTCTTTTTTAATAAATCTGCAAAAATGTCAACAATTCTGTTTTTCTCTCAACATTGGGTGCTGTGTGTACATTAATGAGCAAAAAAAAAGGATTTTAGCAAATGGCTGCAATATAAGAAAGTGAAAAATTTAAGGGGTCTGAATACTTTCCGTACCCACTGTACACACACACACACAGTATTTATATACAGTTTTTCTCTTTTTAGTGTGCTCACTACAGGTTCTTAATAGGTCTCAGTTCCTGAAAATCCCCTTAAGTAAAATATATTAAAGAGTGATCACAGGCTTTCATGGTTGCGTTTCAATACTGTTGAAGCCGGCAGCCAATTTTCTAACTAATTATATGGTCAAGTAACCCAGGTGTGTGAGCATATGTGCGGTGTGCATATGTTCTAGTGTGTGTTTGCGGATGCGCTGTGCTGCTGGACCACCTTGACTAGGGTGGAGGTCTCTAACAGACCACCAGCATCTGCTGCAGTTCAACACAGCCCAGACACCGTGAGTATAGCAGGTATAGCCATCAATTTGATTTTAACAAATGACTTTCTAAGTGCATTACCTAGCAGCTGCTAAATCGGTCAACCCCTCCCTTCCCCCATCTCGGAGGGGACAGCAGAGAAAAAAGCGGGAGATAAGAGCAGAAACCCCCCCTTCTTTTCCACAGTGTTTTGTTCCACATCACGGCCAGCTGCTTGTAAAGTCAGCTATGGCCAGGGGCGTCATGCATTGGATCGAGAGGGGGGGACCTAACCTCATCTCTGGGGGCCGAAGCAGGAGGTAGGGACATGGAGACGTACTACAGACCATGTCCACCCCAGGCTAAGGCCGTAAAGGCCACTCGCTTTCTCTCTTCCTCCTTCTCAAGCTACGTTTAAAAAGACAGTTCACCGAAGAATTTAAATTCTGTCATCCACTTCATTCTAATGATTTTGAGAGTATCATATTACAAGCAGTGTGAATCATTTCTCTAAACCTAACGATACACGTTTATGGTGAAAAATACACACCATGATTATGGTAAGCATTCAATTTCAATTGAAACATACTCTTGAGCAAAATATGTTGGAAGACACAATAACACCTCAATATAAAATATTTTTGAAGGTAAAGGAAATCTAATAAGAATCGGACTGTCAGAGATTGACCAGTTTGAGCTGCATGATGCTGAAGCTGAAGAGTGAATGAACACTAAACCGAAACAATTCATTAGCACCTTTAAGTTAATTAACTCTTCGAAAAAAATCTAACATATACTGTATATGAGATTATTCAGAAATATGTGTACCACATAAATGCAATTTTACAACTAACATTTGCATAAAACGACACAAATGTGACAATGAAATTAACATGTTCGAGGGTACGTGACACATTTTAACTTTCCATAAAGCACATCTAAATCACTGAATAACTGAATTAAATCAAAAGTATAAGCAGGGTTAACCCTGTATTGTGAACCACTTTAATGGAAAAGATCAAAATTAAATGTTGTATTTTCCTGTTTATCAATGATGTTATGGTCACATTGGTTGATAGTTCGTTGCAAGAGAAGAACATCAATGAAATGAACAACTGGAGTTTGGGTCTGTTACTTCCACAAAACATACAGAGAGCACAGCCTCACAATTTCTCTCTCTCAATCCATTTAAAGCTTATGTACACAAAAGCTGCCCTTCAGAGCCATATATAACTCGTAAACTTCCCTTATCTTTCACTGTATAGTGCATTTGTGGAGCCTCTTCTCTAAGAGGCATAACAGTGTGACACCCACAAAAGTTCAACGGCTTTCACTTTATCACAAGTTTCTGAGTCACACATTTCTTTCAGTCAAGGCAATATAGCAGTAGTGATTTAGCGGAAATGACACGTTGCCATGAGCTTCTGCAGACACACAAAGCCCAGTGGTGATAACTGCTGCCGTTAAGGCCATATTTCAGTCCTGTTATCCTCTTTGAATGATTTCACCAAAATGTTTTTGTGCCACTAATGGCACTGTAGGAAGCACTTAAAAGCTTGCCAGTATGAAATCTGTGACATTCAGAACTGAACTCCAACCACTGAAAGCTTCCCTTTTCACTCTTTAGAAAGACATTCTGTGAGCGTGACTTAGACTTTGCTATTTGTTTGTGCAATGAACAGCAAGAATGCAGGAGATGTTTCTCCAAAAACATGACAGACTTGCCACTAAGACCTGGGTTGTCATGGTTTTGTCCCAGCAAAGAGCCTCCTGCATGGTGCAGTATTCCTTATCTCTCACAGAAACAAATTAAAACACAACATTCAGCTGCAGCCTAAAAAGATGAACCGATAGATGAAAATAGTCTTATTTAGGATCTGATAGACTGCTCTGCATTTGCTTCACATGTCGCATAAATGATGACAAATACAGGTTTTCCTCAATGGCTCAGACACTAAAATCCATTGTACCATCCACAAATCCTACACCATAACATCATTTTTCAAATGAAAATATACACACTTTTTGCATTTCACAGAAGATGTGCATTTTTTCAACTTTAAACTGAATTTAGCATTTTATAATTTGGTCATGTAGAAAGATTAGCGTAGCAATTTAATTGTTTTATTAATAAAAACAATCAAAAAGAACTGACTAAACATATAAAAAAAATAATCTTAGAAGTGTCATTTAATGTCTGATAATTTTCTTAAGCATTGTCTGATGTATATATGGTTCCAACCAACCTGCCAATTGAATATTAAGTTAACCAACTTTTTTTTAACCATGCACGTAACTGATCTTTGACCTCTGACTGAATACAAGGCCAGTGATATGAATACAGTCCTCATGTTGATGTGTTGTTCAGAAATTATATGTGCCATCCCACAGGCATCTTCCACTGACAAGCTGTTTTTAACTCCTCGTCTCCACAAAAATAATGAAATGATATAAATAAAATACCAGTCACAAACACATCACAGATTCACAAAATAATAAACATATCTGGATCGAAGACTGGTTTAAACACGGCATTCTGTGGAGAGCCACTTATTCCGAGTGAGAAGGGAGTTCACAGATCCTTCATGTGTGTGCTAGACTTATACACCCCAGCTTTTGTTTATTGATAGAATTAGTGTGGAAATTAATTTCCACTGCACAGACAGTGCAGCCTCACCTTTGAGTCTGTCTCCCTGTTTGGAATGTGATAAAGCAGAATGTAATTAAATCATTTATAATGAATTTTTACAATTATAAGCCATATTTGGTTTCTTTAACTCACAAACTTTCCCATTATAATTTATAATGCATAAGCCTCAGGCGTCAAACACATCAAGATTGGTGGTTAAATAATTAGATGGTGGCCCACATTACGTACATTACATTTTTAGGACATGCTTCATGCTGTCCAATTAGCCAAAAATATGGCACCCAACAGCACTCTGCTCCTCCACTCTCACCTGTCTTCAGGGTGATGAATCATCCCTGCCGTCATGACTTTAAGTTGATATATATATATATATATATGAGGACAATTTTCTACCTGTTTAGCACCGGATGGAAAATCATGAGTCTTAAACTGTCTACTTAAACTTCTAGAAAATGGCAGAAAACACTTTTGAACACAAGTGCTTACTGTTTACACTCTCATATGAGGAGTGTGGAATTAAAATGAAGGTTCTGACAGGCTTTTCTCAGTGAGGTGTTGTTATTTCTAGCTTCTCGGGTCATTTGGGGTGGGCTTTTAATGTGTGTGCAGAGTTCATTAGGTAAAACACTAATGGAGCAGCCATTATTGAAGAGCACAAGAAACCACAGAGTCAGAGACTGGCTTAACAGTTTTAGACAATTTACTATAGCAGTGCATACAAGACACAAGAAGCAAACTAAACTCAATAACTGTCCAAAATACAGTAGGTACACACGTATCTACAGAAAGATTAGATTATAGAATATAAACCAACATTTTCAATTACTAAAGTGATCTAAAAGGATAATTTGAATATATATTGAGAAAATTATCTATCAACCTTAAAAAGGTTTAAAATCACTCCACAACTGTTTCATTGATATGTAAAAGAAAATTGTTATACAAACTTGTCCAACTACAGTTTTCAAATACACATTTTTCTAAACGTGCTTATGCACATCTTACTATTATTTCACTTCATGTCTCTAATTATTTCTTCTCAAAAGATTGTATTGACTCGTGAATATTTCTAAGTGTGAAACAGCTGTTGTGTGAAACATGGGACACACAAACCCACTAAAGTGTCTGTGATTTTGCAGAGCTGTCGTCAAAACAGAGACTGTTTTAAAAATCGAATGCACCCCGTCACCTTGGTTACACCCATCAGTTTTGTCCACTGACTACAGCTCAGTGAGATGATTAGAATTGAGCACATTAAAAACAGTCTTGAGAAAATGACACCACATCCTGAGAAGACAGGAAGGATCACACAGACTTTTCACAAGTTGATGTGGCAAAAAAAAAAAAAATACTGCAATGTAGTGTTAATTTAATTAAAATTACAAATGTGCAATTTCTTGAATGAGTCATGCAGTTTATGATGTGGAAGCTGTATAGAAGCACAATGAATGGGACGATTGGAGTGGTCACTCCAAATGTGTGTGTCTGCTACCCCTAGTGGCACTGGAGCAACACCACACAAAACCAGAGTTCATAATCCCTGAATGCTTTCCTTGACTCCTGTGACCCCCTTCAACCAGGCTACATGCCTTTCTCCCCTCTCTTCTCGCTCGGCTCCTACAACCCCTCTAGCCTCCCCCACAGAGAGTAGCTTAGGTCATTACAGTGTGCTGTCAAAACCTGTGACTGCTCTGCGTCAAAGGATTAGGAGTAAGAGAAGAAGCACAGTTTTTTTTTCCACCTCCTCTTTCCCCCTCCTAAAGTTGACCTCTCGCTGTGTTTTGTAGCTACTTTCACAGTGGGTTCCATTAAAGCACAGAGGATAGAGGTAAATGGAACACACGAATATGGACAACAGGTTAGGATCGGGATTTAAACAGCAAGTTTGTGGTGATTTTCAAAACATCCCAGCTTTGTCAGACATGCAATTATTTGAAATACCTAAAATGCATTTCATTTTTTGATAACAACTGTAGTTGTATTGGGTAGTAAATGCTCCAGCATAACTCAAATCGTGATATCAGCTGGAGAATTTTAAGAAAGTTTTTAAAGACATTCTACAGAGGTTTTAAACTTTTTAGAATTTGATGCATATGCAAAGGATGCATCAGAATAATGATTAATGATTAATGAATAATGATTTGATTGAAATACTTCATTCAGAGATTTTTTTGAAGCTTTGGAGGTCACGTGTTTTATTTTGCATGTGAAATTATTTATTTAATAAATAGGCTATATAATTTCAACATGGACTTAATATTTTTGATCATCAGTTGGTGACCTAGTTCATCTACACATATATGGCTCTGTATAATACGAGTTATCAGCTAATATTATTAATTTAAGAGATCATTAATCTCTCAGTTTCGGCTGATATTAAACATGTAATTGTGAATGCTAATTCATCCCTATTTTCCCAGACACGTCCTTGGCAGGATTTGTTTTGGCTTTGTTTTCCCGTTTTCTTGCTTCATTATCAAAATGATCAGGATCATGATCTAAAAGTAGTTTGACCAATAACATGCAAGCCTTGTACAAAATGGACCAATGTGTGAGAAGGTGGGATCTACAATCATTTAATGCAATTAAGCATGCATATTAAGTATACATATTAAGTTTGTTCAACTTAAAGCAGCACGACTCAAGCACGATCAGTGTTTGACATGAAAGTACCTCAAGAGTGTTTTGAAAGCATAAAGGATTGTACACCGGTCATACACTGATCGGTCTACACATGCTAACAAAGCCAAAACTGCATTTTTGGTGAAATTTACACTAACCGCAAATAGCTATAAACTATTTACACTGTTAAAATAGGATTTTCTGCTATTTACAGTATACCACTTATTGCAAATAGTTGCAATTATCTGTATGCAATAACAACAACAACTCACTGAGTGTAAATTTGAATTCAAATTATTAAGTGGATGCCACCTTTTTGGGACACCTACCCTAACCATGCCTGATACCTCATTTTCATCTTTTTGGTTATTTCCTTAACTTTTATTAAGAATGAATACTTTTCTGATGTTCTGATGATTTGACACAGACAAAAGTTCACCAAAAGGACGGATTTAAACTTGGGTCGATTGCATCAAAAAGAGTACACCACATGCTTTACCATCTGCATCACTGGAGCTGACACCTGACAACTGTCTTTTGTAATGTTGATTAGCCCAATCACACGTTGGTAGGTGGAGGGAATGTAAATAGCTTCTGCCAACAAGGTGGGCTATTTTCACCAAGTGACTTTGATATAGAAATCCTGACCAGGATGTGTCCGGGAAAAATGGCACATGGTCACCGTAACTAATGGTGATTTTGCAAACAAATTAGTTATCAGTATCAGCCAAAACGTTATCATTAGTGCATCCCTACTTTTCTGTACATTAATTTAACAAGCATTTAAAGTTAAATACAGGAAAATAAAAAGTTAAATACAGAAAAATGTAGAAACAGTTGTTATAAATTATTTACCAGACAAAGCAAAAATTGTAAAAAAAAAAAAAAAAAACGAATGTTAAAATCGCAAACGACTTGAGTTGTGAAACTGCTGATTTATAGCCTACTTTCCAAAACACTAAGAAAAGATATAGAGTCTGATTTACAGAACAAGTTCTTCTTGTAACAGAAGACATGACCCCTCCAAACTGCCATCTGAGCAACAGCTGCACCTTATCAAGGTTACGTGAGGAGAGTCCTTATAAATTGGCAGTTTCTCATTAAGTGTAATGTCAGCCCACTCAACAGGCATGCAAACATAAGATGAGTCCAACAGAACGGCAGGCTTTCCTGTGCAAGAATAAGAGCCTAGAGTAGGAGCGTATCATAGATGGATACATACTAATGACAGGAGTCTGAATATATCATCTCGTAACTGTCTGCCAAGGTCTGTCATTGTCTACCAGCCCTGCAGGATCTACCAGCCCACTGCAGTCACTGGATGAACTGAGTGGGAAGGAGACAGAGTGTAAACATGCCGTAGCGGAACCCGGGGTGAAACCGCATCTGTCAGGAAAACTTTTAATGAGGGTTTAAACGCAACGGCATTTGCGTCCTTAAACAGGGGGATGGGAACCTGCAGAGACTGATTTAAGGGATAAATCATTATTTAGTTACCTTCATGTTGTTCCAAATGTGTTTGACTTTCTTCTGTGGAACACAAAGCAAGATATCGTCACAGTTTCTTTTTGTCCATGACATAACAGTTCAAGTTGTTTAGAGCCCAACATATGTTTTGTGCTTCTCAGAAGAAAGAAAATCATATATGTTTGATACAGAGTTTGAGGAGAATGACATTCAGTTGAATGTGTGCAACCCGCTTTCCTGCTCATCATCAAAGAACAAACTTGAAGTTTCTTTTTCCATTTATCCAAACACGTAAGATAGCATCTCGACTTAAAGCCTGCTCTTCATATTAGTTTAATACACCCAAGAGCTTACTTGAATCAGCTTGCTAACAAAGGCCTCGGATGTGAGCATTTTCATGCAAAATACTTTGAAACCCCTATAAATAGTTCTGAGGCGCTTAAGCTCCACTCTCTGTAGTTTTCAGCCAATGGAGGCTGATTCAGGCAGAGCTCCTTCAGTACTGTAAATGCCAGCAGTCTAATGCTCCCTTATGTCCTGCAGTTTTCATGCCCTCTGCTAATCCGAGTTTGGACTCGAAATATACTTCTGCCTGTTCCAGAAAAGCTGTAATTGAAAAAGATAAGAAAAAGAAAAGTGATATGACCCGCTAAGTGCATCGTGCGACAGGTAACAGCACGCAATCTGGCCTTGTGCTTCGACAATGCGGCAAATCAAGTTCATTTCTAGTCCAAGCGGTGAGTCATGTCGAAGTTGGCTAGTCAGTTGGACAGTTAAGAACATGGCCAGCTGTGCCTCCTCCATTATGGCACCTGGCAGCCGCTGCTCCATGCCTCCGTCTGTTGGTAGCGCCAGGCTCCGTTTTCTCGCCCAGTGCCACGGGGTACAGACTGCACAGGCCTGAGAATCCTGGCCTGAGGCCCGCCTCTCTACCCCCTCCCTGCCGGTTCCCTTTATTATCTCATGGTATTCCTGTATTTGCCCTCTTCTTTTTAAAGGACTGCATTACTTCCACCTCCACAAACTTGTCAAAACCAATTTGCTCCCCTATTATCCTCTGAACTGATTTCGCAGTGACCTCCTCTCTCTCCCCCACTCGCTCGCCCCTTTCTCCTCAACCCATTGCATCTCTCAACTGAAACCCCAACACGACCTGTGCTCCAACTAAACCGAACACCTCCCCCCTCAATTCACCCTTCCTGAGCTGGGCTTTACCTGCACAGCGCCCGTCTTCCTCCCTCACTATACTCCTTTGCTCTGCATGCCTTCATCCTTCCAGTCTAAATCTAAAACACAAAATAAATGAAGCAAGCAAACTAAAACAGAGTCTGAGGAAACACGCTGAATCTCCATAAAAGCAAAGAGAACTTAATATACTTGACAGTCTATGATGGAAGCGCAGCTCTGTCACCCCTTCATGGCCTCCCCTTCAGCCTCCCTTCAATTAGTGTCTCACCAGTGACAACATGGAGGATCTTCATTAGGGGAGAATGCTCAATTATATCAGTTGATATTCGTTTCCAAAACTAATTATCCCAGTTGCATGGCATGGCTGACTGAGCCTGCCCCTGCCCCAGGGCGCAGCGGTTACTGATGTGACTTGGCTTTGGTTGGGAGTTTGGCTCCACTCCATCCGTGCCTTTTTTTATTTGCTCTAAATTGACTAAATACATCCTCTATGTGTAATTCTCGTTTTTCCTACAGGTTTAGTCTGGCAAAAACACATTAGCTTATTAGCAGACTCTGATTGGTAGGTAATCATTTGCCGCTTTTGTAGTCATTTTTATTCTTTAGAACACCAGCATTACTATGATTATCATCCCAGTAACATACAGTAAGTGTAAAACTACAAAAAAAAAACTAACTAACATAGACAAATGTAACAAAATTTAATTTTAAATTAAAACATAATTATATACATAAAATAACTGAAATAAAATACAAATGATCACAAATAATTTTAGAATAATATAATGTTAACTGTGATATACAATACCTGTTAAAAAAAAACAAATAATAATAATAATAAAAGATTTTAAAAACTGTAATAACTGTGTTGAACAGAATGCCTAACTGTTCACTTGTCAGTAGAGGACATTGGGACTGTTAAAATGCTTATTGACAGTAATTTACAGGATTTATCCTCATGGACTAAATTACATATAATCAGAGGAAAGTGCTAAAGCAGAGTCACAGTTTGGAATATTCATGGGCACATTTACCATCAGTGTGGCCCAGAGGGGGATAAGTAAAAAGAGCCTCTCATTGATGCTGAGGAGCATTCATCTTTGTTATTTTAAGGCAAACAATCCATTTCTCTTGACTTGTTTATTTATGATTTTCTAAGGGCTTACTGAATATACAAATCTGATTAAATGAATATACATGCAGAAATAAAGGATGCCTCTTAAACATAGTGGCAGAGGAAATAAAAGTTTTTCTCTTATTAAATCTCAGAAACACAGCAGAGATTGTGTCATCTCACATGCGCCAGATGTGGCAGCCTGCAAAGAACACAAATCTGCAATAATTATCACGCGAGTAAAACCATATAATTAAGTCTTTCAGAGGCACTGGTCTAAATCTTCAGTCAAAATGTTCTAGACTGAAAAAAACCTGCTCTGACAGAGAAGCAAGCGGTTAATTGTGGAAACTGAGTAGTCGCCTGCAGTGACAAATGATTAATCATAGTCTGAAGTGTGAAACAACATGTGAGAAAAAACTCATTTAATTAGCTAGACTTCAATTTCACAGTAAAAGAATCTATAGATTTTATGATAGATAAAAAATAAAATATAAAAACTGCACAGGGGTCTTAAACCAACTGTAACACGAACAGATAAATGAAAAAAATTATTTGTGAAACTCAGTGAAATCACATTTCTGAAAACAGTACTCTTTGCAGATGGTTCATTTTTCAGGTGCAAAATGTCTTCTCAAATCAATTATAAATGAAATATGTTTCAGTCTCAAGTTTAAAGTTTATGAAGTTGTGTCTCCTTTGTGTGCTTGCTCACTTGCTATCCATATTAGCTCCAGAGAACAAACTATTAGGTTCATTTCAAAGTAGCTGAGGTCAGACTGATTATGCATAACTCTTCTATTCCTACTCTCCCTCCCTTTCCCAAACCCTGTTTCTGAACTTACCCCTCTTCTATCAAGCCTCTGTGCCCTCCTCCTTCCCTGGTTTCAAAGCCCTGGGTCCGCAGTCCGGAGGTAGATCACTTTAATTCTGCTTCATGGATCTTTTTCAAAAAGGACCCGGAGACCCCAGAACCAGTGACCGCGGGCTGAACCCAGGCGAGCCAGCCGGGCTCCGCGTACTCGTAAACACAGCCATCATCTCACATGCTCCCTTTTCCACCCCACACTTTCGCTCCCTCCCAAACAGGCTCAGAGTATTTGATTCGGCCTACTAAAGTAAGTGCCCCCATTCAGTTTGTGGGATATATGACACACTTGACCCCATGCTGTTGTTCATTATCTATATGGTCAATGCATGAAGAGGAAATGCTGTCAAATAATGCCCAAAAATCTATTTTTCTGATGTCACAACTGACTTTCAACCAGCTCAATAAACTCTTTCTTCAAAACACTGTGCACATACAGTATGGGTCAATGATGTAATGTGCAAAAAGAGTAAACAATACAGAAAAGGAATCCTTGTTTAAAACAGATGCAGTGGCAAGTTCCTAGAAAATGCACTATTCGTATTCGTTTCATATGGCTTTAAAAAGCTTTTATTCTATGAGTTTAAACAATTTCTACAAAAAATAAATGTATTATAATTGTTAAACAATGAGTGTATTAAACATTTTAAATACATTTTTTTAAATAAAAAGCACTTCTTACAAACATGAGTAATTGATAAATATAATTTAGTTTTTGTAAGCTGTCACAGCACAACCTGAATTAACCATGCTTTGTTATAAAAAGCCAAATTTTTAACTCGTCACAAAAATATCAAAATGACTTTTAATTGAGAAATATAAAATGAACTCATAGAATGTGTGTGCAGGTATGAATGCCATTTTATATACGTTTTCAAATAAATTAATATACCAAAATAAATGTATTATCATTGGCCCACATACCTGTTACACCTTGGACCAAAATTTTGGAAAACAAAATGATACCCATCCCACATGAGATGGAGGAATGAAGTTATTCATCATCTTCTTTAAAATTCTAGTAGTCTGCAAAAAGCAATTACGAGAACCTTACATGATATAGTTCATGTGTGGACCAAAAAAATAATGCACAACGTGTACTGGCAAGACTTTCTAGGAGATCAAAACGACCATCATCCGGTTTCCAGCATCCCAATAAATGACACGTGGCTTAAGGCTTTCCATAGTGAAAATGGGATTTACAGTAATAGTGTCCCTAGGTGGAAACAGATTAGACTTGAGCAGCTACCTAGGGATGATCAAATGAGCAATTTCGTCCTAGATGGTCACCATAGCAATGACCTTTTCGCATGCCACAGATGGCAAGCCGTAGCATATTTTACTAAAAATGATAAAGCTTTTTTTTTTTTTAAATATCGTTTTCCCTATAAGGTACCTCTCTGGTGTACTATGATAAAAAAAAAATCAGTGTTAGCATGGAAAATGTTAGTCAACAGACATCAGAACATCTGAAGCACTTTCCTTGTAGGAAAATTCCCATAATGCCATTTCAGGAGCCCTAAAATGAGATCGCTGAATAACTGGAAGATGCACACTTGATTTTACTCAAACCTCTTTAGCCTTGTGATCTGCAGCTGTACCCACAGCACTATTAGGTCTTGTTGAAAGTGAGAATGAAATCTCCAAATAAAGCTGATGAGGACTGATCAGGACTGACACAAGCAAAGCAAAGCACCCAGTGGAACGGCTCTGGAGCATCACAGTTTGGGGTCATTCTTTATCCCCCTCTGGGGCAGCTCGTTCACACTATCACACCTGTCTGTCAAAAGAAAGACTCAGCCCAGGGAATAAAAGAAGAGAGAAGGTTTATCCAATGCAAAAGCGAGAAAAATAAACGCAACAGAAATCACAACAGACAGAAAGGTCAAAGTTTAAATTACAGCTTAAACAACCTCATGTCCTGCTTTGACTTAATGACCAGCACAATTTTAGGGTTCTGAAATAGAACCTTCCAAGGAAAAATAGCCAAAGCTAGCTGGAAAAAAAAAAAAGTATAACTAATGAAAAATACATCAGCCTAAATAGACAAAAAAACTTAACTCGTTAATTAAAATGACAAAATGATTCTGAAAGCTTATTACAAATTTTAAAAGGACAGACCATATTTACAACTAAATAAGAAGAAAATGGGATACAATATCAGTTAAGTCGACCATGGCCACTCTATTTGAGAAGCAAGTTTTTATAAATTAATTTTGCTTGCTTATGGAATTTTTGGCCACTGTAAATTGATGGATAAACTAGAAATACGGAAGGATTAACGTTAATCATAAAAAAAAAAAACACACAACAAATTCTTTGAGTAACGTTAAACAAGCACATGCGGACACTTCACGCCTCCACACCTGTGACGATTAAAAGCCTATTACTTCATGAAGTCTGTAGGAGGTTATGCTCAACAATTGAAGAACTACAAAGCGAACACAAACAATCAGTCCGCCAGACGAGCCTACCTGGTCAGGCTTTCAGGGGTGACCTGGATCCTGCCTGCGTTCCAACGTTTAACGGCTTGATTACTGTTGATTTGTAAATTTACAGCGGCACCTTGTGTTGAGTAGAAGTAAAGCACTTGAAGTGGATGTCGGTGGAAACATCCATTCATCAATTCTTTGAGGAAACACTAAATTAAGAACATAAAGATCAAAACATAAAAGACATAAAAGGCTATTTCAACTTCCTATAGGCATATAATGATAAGATTACATGTTCTCCAAAACAAGCTATAGATGCAGACTGATACAGATGCATTCAATCATTTTTCTCCCACCAGAAAATTATAGAAGCGTATTAATTAAATAGCACCCATTTACACATTCACCCAAAGTAACCCATTTGTCATGCTCACTGTTTCTGGACTAAATCCTAAATAAATGAATGAATGACTGAAAACACTCATTGAACCATAAGGAAAAAGCAGAGTTTATTTACAGTCAAAAACAAAAGCCAAACAAGCCAGAGAGCTATTTGAGGCTCATTTTAAAACATCTCTTTATTTATTATACCAAACTCTGTTCATTACAACAAAATGGCTTTTAAATAGACGATTAACCAAAAATGAAACAATTCTTTCATCATTTACTAAGGTGCACAATTAGAGTTATCTAGTAAAATGTTAAAGGAAAACCATGTTAAAAAGAAAAATATAATTTTTTGTGCTTTGGAATGACATGAGGGTGAGTAAATGATGACATTTTTGTTTCATTTTTAAGAGAACCATCCCTATAATAGAGTTAGATTTATTTGGCCTACAGAATAAAAGGCTTTTGGCTTTTTGAATTCCTAGAAAGTCTGAGCAATAATAAATACATTTGCTTTATGCAGAGTAGAAATGTGACACTCTCTGTGTATGTGAAGTTCTGTATGTGTGTGTGCTTTATTAACCTAATACGCATTGCATGCTCCATCCCATGGACGTACACTGGCTGACATTCGCAGTGTGGTATTTTAACAGTATGTATGTTAACAATCACAAAGTATACAGAGTTCCGTCAAGTTCCACAATGGTAATGGTCTTTAATTGCCAGGTCAGCTTGTCTAGAGAAGTATTAGTTTGACAGCAGATGCCAGACGGATAGCAGAAGGCCCAGGAGGAAGCTGAAGCCGGTGCTGACTCTGGTGGCGTGTCCTGCCACATTGCAGTCATCGGAGTAGCAGCAGTGAACTTTGACCCCTGGAGCTCTGTAACCCTGGCTGTTAGCCTGGCTGCAGAAGGATTTGTATGAGCACGACTTCATTACACCACCTAAGAAGACAAGAACGGTATGAGAGCGTGATTACATATTAATGTGCCTTGATCCTCATAAGGAAGCTGTAGACCTCCTGCTATTTCTAAGCTGGAGCCAGACAGAGCAGTCTGTCTTCCTTAAACACCAACCTGAGCCAGTGCCTGCCCTTAAAACACACGCACACACACATACAGTCGTTAATGATTTTTCTAAAGATTTATCCCTATGTGATTTATCTCTCACATCCAAGGAAATAAAAAAATGTTCTCGCACAGTTTCCTCTCATCCATCCATGCAGGAAGATTAACAATTAACTATGCACCCATTAAACTTACTGCCATGTCCACGGACAACAGCACATGCATCTGAGTAGCTCGGACAGGTTTTGGAGCCCTGGCGATTACAGTCTTCATCTGTAGAGCCCATGCATGTGTAACACTTCAGCGCCTCACCTAAATAGAGACAAAGAAGGGGCAAAAGTGATTCAACATTAAATTGTGTAAAGTGTAAGTACTGACCAATCAATTTTTATTGCTTTTTGTAATTTTGTCATGTTTTCTAGTATAAATAAAACATAATAATAAAGTTAAATGAGAGTAAAATCTATATTAATATTAGTTGTAGTAGTCATAGTATAAATAATTATAAAAAAATAATTCAGACCTAGGCAAAGGAAGTATGTGCATTCTTTTAGTGAACATAATTACTATAACAATAAATTTTAAAACAACAATTTATCAATAATAATAAAAATACAATACATAGATACATTCTCTGAAAAATGAATGATAATATTTTATGCAATTTTTGTTATTTTAATGTTTTCAAACAAACATGACGAAAAACTATAATTAAAAAATATACCACCACATAATTTATTCTATTTTCTATTCTATTTCTTATTTTCTTTTACAGATATTAAAGAGGTTGCATAAATGACTAAACGAAAGGAAAGAAATATTCAGTGTGCAGATAAGAACCATGGCTCAATGGAATAGCTCCAACAATCAACACAAATTTTACTTTTTTACACCAGTCACAATAATTGCAAACATCCGATGCAAACAAACTTAATGTATTTTATGCCATTTATAGTGTGGAGACAGGAAAATGTCACTATACTTATTATTATATATTAATGGACACTCTTTCTATGATGAAGCAGCTTTAAACTGTGACAAATATGCTAGCAACAAGATCCTAAAAGATAATCTACAGATCTTAACTTTGCTGGTCTGTAAAATCTAAACATAACACTGACGTTTTATCCCTTTTTTAGCTTTCGTTCAACAGACCCAAGGGAAGTCAACAAACATCACTGCAGAATAACATGTCAGTGTTTTAACTGTCTTGTACATGCCCAGCAATACATGTAGCGGTTAAGCCTTTTTCATGTGCTATCATCTCTCAAAAAGTGCATTTTTTTCAGCAAACATGCTTTGAAGTTCAATCCAACAAGATCAGACACACAAACTCGATGACTGTTAGACCTTCAGAAACAGACATTCCTTTTAAAAGTATCTGCTATGTCTGTCTTAGCACTGTTAGTTCACCCTAAAGACATCCTTCTGCTGCTTCTGAGTCACTCTCTTTGATAGCTTAAGCTTCAATTCACAGGATAGACTCAATATGATTTTACAGGCAGACTATTCAGGCTGTTTGAAATGAGGTACACTTTTATAAGTACAGAGCCAGTATATAGCAAGCATGAAGGTCACATTCTTTTTCAAAGCATTTATCTAAAACGTCATTGTTTTTTTATTAAATAAAATAATCTATTACTTCCTTTCAACTGAGTTGGCCTCAGAGTTCCAATATTTCAGAGTTAATATTCTATACATTTATATATGAAATGTATAAAACACCATGATGAGTCGCATATTTATCCATGATAAGTCACTAAAGATATTATTCAGCTGTACACACATACACAAAAATATATGAATATTTTATGCCTGACCTCATCCGCCATTAATCAACTATAACTTTCCAGACAGTACTTGGTGGTGTTTATTGGAAACATTCAGTCTGTCATTTGTAAATATATATAAATATATATACATACATACAGTGCCCTCCATTAAAATAGGCACCCTTAGTAAATCTGAGCAAAGGTGGCTGTGAAAATAAATCTGCATTGTTTATCCTTTTTATCTTTCATTCAAACAATTCATGCAATTCTAACCAATCATTGAAGTAAAACAATTGAAAATAGGGAGAAATTATTTTGATGAAATCAATGTTTTTCTCCAAAATTTGTTGACCACAATTATTGGCACCCCTAGAATTTTTTTAAATTGTAAAATATCTCTGAAGTATATTCCCATTCATACAGTATTCACAATTTTGAGCACTCCATGGGGATTATGGACACGAAATTATCCAGCCATGGTTTCACAGAAATATATATAGGAGAGAAAACAAAGCCCAAATTCCCTTAATCATCACCACAATGAGAAAAAAAAACAAATAATATATTGATGATGTGCAGCAAAAGATAATTGAGCTTCACAAATTAGTGAAGTGGCTTTGAGAAAAGAGCTAGAGCAGAGAATATTACCATTTTCACCATCAGGGAAATAATTAAGAATTTCCAATTAACATAAAATGTTACGAAGCTGCCTGGAAGAGGACGTGTGTCTCTATCCTCCTAATGCACGGCGAGGAGAAGAGTTTGAGTGGCTAAAGACTTTCCAAGGACCACAGCATCATGGATTCTATCAAATACCAACAGATAAAAATCAATAATTCACTGACTCTGTTAGAAATCTTATAATGGGCC
>JAUCNO010001053.1:5711762-5722700 GCA_032353835.1 Enteromius viviparus
ATAAACAATGCAGATTTATTTTCACAGCCACCTTTGCTCAGATTTACCAAGGGTGTCAATACTCTTGGAGGGCACTATATATATATATATATATATATATATATATACATATATTTGTTTTGACTGTGATAAATGAGTTTAGCCAAAAAATAACTGAATAGATAAAAAAAACATTGTACCTAATTTATGCTCCTTAGTTGTACTTAAGTTAACCCATTTACATTTTGTGTTAGCTTCAATGTGTCATTAAAAAACTTACTTAATTAGCACTTGGTCCTCAAATTTCACAGCAGATGCTTTAACAGTTTTACACCACTACTATTAAATGCACTGTTTTTTTATATGTACTTCAGGCAGAGATTCTCTTTCTTTGGTCCAGCAATCTAATAAAAATAAAGACCTGCAAACTATATTAGCTGCCAATCTGTTTAAGGGATTGAATTGCACCAACTATTTTCTGTTAGTCCTTTAACACCTTCCTCAAGGCTAACAAGATATTCTCAGTCATAAGAAGGACGCCTCAAAAGGATGAAACCAGGAGAAACTAAACGAAATACAAATGATGAAAATGACAAAGAAAAAATCCAAATACCAGACTGAGAAGCCTTGAGTGAAATGCAAACCAGGACTTGTGAGTGAGTGCGTGGCACAGATGCAGTAAGTGAGAAGACAGGAGTGAAAAAAAGAAGAAAGATAAAAGAAACAACAAGAGAGAAGTACTCACTGTGAGCAGCAAGGAGGATGAGGCCCAGGCCCAGCAGCATGAAGAATTGTTCCGCTCTCATGTTGCCGGTGGTCTATGGCTGTCAGGTTAGCACAGTGAAAAGCAGGTTGTTTGCTCTTAAAACTCCTGAGCTTAAGCCCTGCTTTCTGAGAGCTAATAACCAACAGCAGTGAGGACACAGATTACCAGCCTGTCCACTGAGGCCTGCGCTTCGGTCTTAAGATCTGAATGGATCCTCACCATCTCCACTAATCAGAGATGAGGGATCGGTTACTGTGCTCCACCCATACACTGCTGCATGCTAGCCAGGGGTCTAATGCTCCCTACTGATTTCATTCAACTAATGCCTCCATATACAGAATAAGTTTATCTGGGACCAAACTCAACATCATTTCTCTTTGTGACACAGCAGAACAGTGGATACAACCAATCAAACAGTTGATGCAATGTCTCCTTGACTAATATAAGCAAAACCAAACCTTTACAGCAAAATAAATAAATTGGTATAATAAAATTGATTTTAATACAACTGTATATTAAAAGCATCTTTAAAGCATATCTTGAAGCATACATAATAATGTTAGTATGTTTCAACGCCACCTTGAAAAACTTTTTTTTTTCCTTTCAAATTTTTTTCTTAAATTCTACTTTTCCCATTCATTTGTTTATTTTGTTTCCTTATTTGAATATATGCATGCTGTAAGATTAACCAAAAAGCAATTATATATTACACGACACAACACTATTTTCTATACAGTACTGTGGAAAAGTATTAGGCCACTGGTATGTTGACCAACAAATAATTTTAAGTGGGTTATTTCTATCTTTTGCGGTAGCGTGTCAGTTGGGAACATCAGTTTACATTTCCAAACATTATTTTTGTCATTAATTGTAATAATGCAGTGAGATTATAGTCTACACAAGGAGTCTGACAACAGCCAGTGCTCCACACAGAGATCTAATCTGGAATGACATGAAGTAACAGAACAAACTGAGACAGACTAAATCCAGAAGAACTGTGGCAACGTCTCCAAGATGAAGAAAAAAACCTCACCTCATCAATAGGACATCACCTATTTTTTCAATTCTATTTAAATTTCTTTCAAATAATCTCCCCTTTCTTTCCATTCTGTTCATTTTTCTTTTATTTCAACATTTTGGATTCCTTCTTTATCCTATTTTTGTTAAATTCTACATTGACTCATTTTTTTCTTCACGCACTCAGACAGTTTGGTTCTGTGCCAGCATGTAGTTGGCACTAATATAGTCTGTCTGGCGTGATTTTAAGACCCATCTGTCAACTAACTAATGCATCTTTTTATGCACATACGTAGGATCATGTCAGCACGATTCATTGTCAGTTCATTAACAACATTATTGTTCTCTTAAAATTCACTAGTGGGAGGCTAAAAGCATCTGCTAAATGAATAAGTAAATGTGACTGGTATGACATAAACATCAAGCCTTAATATTTTGCATATTGACTGTGTCTGTGCGATATGGGTCAGATAAACAGAAGCTGTATTGCCATCTTTTATTGCACTTTTTAAGCATGTCCTGTATAGCTGACAGAGCTTCATTTGTATGACACATCAGCTATAGCAGGACTGAGACAAAACCATTCAGATTAAATTAGCTCAGAACCACTGACAGTGACACGTGGGTTCGTTTATATATCAAAATAAATCCAAAAATAAGATCAATCACACATCAGTGTTGCTAGAAGAAACGAAACAAATGAACAACAAGTATCTACAAAGATACACAAGGAAGCAGATAAACTACCAGTATCAAAATCTGCAGGTAAGTTCCTTTACTATTTTCAAGTCTTTTTCATATTTACAAAACCGTCAAGGCCTACGACATGCATTTTTTATGATCATGAATTCCACTTTGTGACAACTGAATGATTTATTAATCTGTTTTATAGTATATATATAGTATATATATACACATATATTTTCTCTGTTCATTTCTGTTTTCAAGTTAAGAAGAGGGAACCACAGGAATCAGATTAACAGTCGGCTCCATCGGTGGTTGTCATGGCAACAGCACTCATAACCTCAGACTCACTATAAACACATACTCTCTGCGTGTTTTTGTGTGTGTGTGTGAGTGTGTGCATGTGTGTTATACAGACTCTCAAAAATGTCTCTACTGATGGGGAGTACTTTCACAAGACCCTCAACATAGGTAAGGTAGTGTACATTAACATATTAAAATGATACAAAAATAATTACAGCCAGAACTAGTGTGTTCTCCCAGTCCTTGGGACTCCAGTTTATGTGAAGATGTCAGTAGTGTGAAATCTTTTGTTTGATTTAGTTCATTGTTCTGTCCATTAGCAAGAGGAAAAAACAATACCAAAACTATTTAACCCTGCTCCTCCCTCTTTACCATCTCTTGTCCAGTTTTTGTTCTTTTGTCTCTTTGTGGTATGGACAGAACTTTGTTGAATGGACGACTAGCTCTTTCCCATCTTGGCAATCAGTTCATCACAAATTTTGGTCAGTTCCTCGATCTCTTTGTTCTAAAAACAGAATCCAAAAAATGATGTTAACCTCTGAATGTTGGATATTTTTACATTTAAATATGTGGTCCAAAAATACAGCAAAATAGTAAAATATTTTAATTTTAAACATCAGTTTCCTATACTATTAAATTTTAAAATTCAATTTATTCCTAAAATGACAAAGCTAAATTTTATTTAAATTACAATATTACCATTATCTGTGTTGTGATGTTTAATATTTCTGTGAAAACCATAATACTTTTTCAGGATGTTTCTTTTTGTCTGTGTTGATGCACTAAATGTATCAAAATTAAACAGTAAAGTCAGTAAAAGTATGTCTCATATATATATATATATATATATATATATATACGTATACACACACACACACACAAACACATATGGATTTAGAATTGCCATAATAGAAAGTTAAAATTATAAAATACATTTTCAATTCTACTTTAAAATATATATATATAAAAACTTTTCTGCAACATTTACAAACTTTAATTAAATAAAATAATTGTTTGCAGTACTGAAAGATTAACTAAATGTTTTAACAACAACAACAACATGAAAATGTGAGCGAACCTTTTGTTCCAGTGTGCGCTCCAGTGAGTCCACCTTCATCTGTTCTTTCCTCAGACTGGCCTGATGCGCTGCCTGCTCCTGCTTGGATTTGGCTCTCACCTGAGCGATTTCAGCATTCGCCCTGCGGGTGCCACATGGTCAGAGTCATGCCATCATTTCATATTTCGAAAGAACTCTCGCACAGTGCAAGTCGAACCCTTAATTAGCCTAACAGTTTCAGGCAACAGAAACCCTGTACGAAGCAAACATATTGAAAACATATGCATGTGAAAGATCTGTACGTACTTATCCAGTTTCTCCTCAGCATGGATCTTCAAGGCCTGGTAACGCTGCTCCTCCTTACGGACACGAGACAGGTATTCCTGCGCACATTTCTTCAGCACGTCCTCATTCTAAAAGAAAAAGAGGAATATAGTAAATGAGCAAAAGCTATTAAATCATTTTAACCTATAGCATAATAGCTATTGTTGTAAGCTTGCATTCATTTGGCTCCATTTTTGTATGAAAAATTCACAATCAATAACAATCAAGCCTCGACTGAATATTCCGTTCATCTCAGAATACTTAACCGTAATTGGAAATTCACAATGATTTAACCTTTATCGATCTCAGTTCGAATCGACTTACCTTCCGGAAGCCTTCTAAAACATCTTTCATCTTTTCATAGCGACGGAACAAATCAGCGAGAGACTTCTCCACAGAGTTGAGATCAGCCAAAGCCTGGTCCTTCTCCAGGATCAACTGCTGGATAGTGTGATGAGACAGAGTCTTCTCTCTCTGTTCACCCTCTGAGACATACACACAAAAACAAACGCATTACGTTCACATTACACTAGATGTACAATACACAACACACAATACAATCCAATTGATGTGCAAATCTGCTTTTGGATGCGGCAGAGGTTGATTTTATGCTCCTCGGGGTACTTCAGATATGAAATTATACTCTACACCACTATGTCTAAATTGTTGATAATGACCAATGAAAATGCAGTTTTCGACACTGCATCTCTATGATGCATGCAGACAACACACACATACACTCACTCACTCAAAGATGTTCAATCCATGGAGACATGGTGAGATGAGAATACCTTACAAAGACTTACTCAGCACCTCTTAATTTTTGGGGGGAAACATTATTAAATAGATATATATTTACAAATTCAAAGTTTAGGAACAAAACACAAGAAACTAATATTTTTATCTATTAGGGATCCATTAAATTGATAAAAGTTTTTAAAAAAATGGTCTTTTTCAAAAAAAAGTTGTTGCTACTTTTTTGTAGCTTCAGTGTACTTTGTATTTTGGCGATTTTACATTATAAGCTTGTTTGGAAAGTTACAGTATCAAAGTAGTTTCCTGAACACTTATAAGCTGGTAATGGAAGATGTTTGAGAAAAGGTCTATAAAAAAAGACCAGCAGAGCAAAACCAGATGATACTAAAATGAGAGATGGACCATATCATGTTATAGTATAAGAAAACTCTCCCTGTCTGTCACTTTTAGATGTCGTGGATGCAACACAAACAATGAAAATAAAGAGTTGCTGTTACTTACCAGGCATGCCTGAGTGATTTATCAAATATTTATGAGGGACGGAGGGAGCAAAACAGAAAAAACGGACGGCATTAAGTCAAGCCAGCAGGGTGGGACATGTGAGAGAGAAAAGCGTGTCAGAAACATAGGCGAATTTTAAAATGAATGAAAGTGTCATAGAATAAAAAATGAAGTGGGTGGTGAGAGCCAGAAAAGTGGGCAAGAAAATGAATCCATGGAAAATGAAATAAGCAAAGAGACAAAATAAGAAAAGGAAATGGCCGACAGCTGGAAAGTGAAATATAATGGATGGAATTTTATCATGAAGAATATAAAAAGGGAATGAATAAAAGTTTTTCTGTGTACAAAGAGAGAAAAGCATTTCAAGGTTAAACCAGACACTCAGATCTGAAAATGTAGGAACGCACACAGCCTAGAGTATTTACATGGAGGTAAATACTGGACAGGCAAAGAAATCTGATTAATCTGTCAGTGGGTGAGGCCTGGTTTGAGTAGAAACATGTTTATGTTTTTTGAGGTCAAGTGCAATTTACAAGGAAACATTAAAGGCTTGTGCTTGTAACTGACCGGTGTTTTGGTCCAGAGGCAAGAGAGATTTGTCTGCAAATTAAATGAGAAAGTAACAAAAACTTATTGCATATGTGTGTTGGTGTGGCAGTGACAGGGTAAGGGTTGTGTCTGTTCATTTATAGCAGTGTAGCACAAGAACAGCACAGATAAATAGAACCAAAAGCGCCTGACAGGAGAGGATGAAACCATATTTAGCAAGAAAGACTCACCAATCATCTCCGCGATAGTCTTCTCATACTCCATAACTATCCCTCTGTAAAGAATAGGCACAAATCAAGTTAAGGTGCATACTGTACATACTGCAAGATCAGAGCAGGTCAGTGTTTTCTAAGCACACCGATCAAAAGTGCTGTTTTACATTATTTTCATAAAAAAAAATGAAGACTGCTTATTCTAAAAGACATTTAAAAAACCATGTCCTAGAGTGCATTTACACCTGGATTGGTTTCAGATGATCCGATCAAGAGTGGTAAGCATTAAGCACAGGTGTAAGCATGCTCCAAAATGTTTTGTGATCTAAATCACTGAAACCACATGCTGTGATAGCTGTTGTGTTTCATATCTAAAATAAATAATCAGGTCGTTTGTCAGATCACTCCTTTGCTTTATTATTTCCTTTTTTGCTTCCCTGATTTACCAACATGCTGACGTAGCAAGTGATGCACGTACTAACAAAGTCAAGGGTCCCTTTGAAATCCAATCACAAGTGATCTCAGAAGGTGCATTTGACGTTCACCTTACTGCTAGCAACAGTATGTATCTTGGCTGACCATTTGTGATTGGATCACCACAGACGGATCTTAATACCAGGTGTAAACAGGATTTAGACCCGCATTTGAAAGTGTCCCAAATTGGAAGGCAAACAATCCGAGTTAGAGTTTTTATCTGTTTGCACGCATGCAGCAAAATCCGCTCTGTTCCAGAAGTCAGGACTGGTTGATAACGCAAATGCAAACTAATAGAAAAGTGCATTCTGAGGTGACAACAAAATTTTGAATGGGGTTGATTACATGAAAGGTCAGGAAGCTAGCATTTGTTGTGTCATGTGTTTGACTACAAGAGTTCGGCTGGCAGAAAGACTTGCTTGGAGGAAAGCAGGTTGCCGGCACAGTAAGCGGATGGATTAGCTATGTCTTCCTTAGCCTCTTAGACCCTCCTTATCCTGAGCCCAATCAGGCTAATGAACTAAGCCCCATTCTTATCCACACTAACAAGGCCTAGTCCAGCTGGCTGTAATCCGCAACCCTTCCCGATTACCTTGTTCACTTTGCCCCTTGAATACAAAAAGACAGCTTTAATACATGTCCTGGTTCAATCAACTGTCTTCTGAATTAGACAACACTGCATTTTCATTAAAAGTGCAGAGATGTGACAAATACATCAAAACTGCTTAACATAAGAGCTAAGAGCCTAAGAGCCACCTGATTTGAACCCTTATTTAGGAGACTGTAAAGCAGAAACTAATGTAAAACAACTCCTGTATAGGTGAAAAAAAATGTTTAGTCTATTCATACTCCCTTTTTGTGTCCCCAACTCTGGCACATCTGACATGTTAAGGCCCTCTTTAATTGGCTTTCTGCTTACGTTCGACTTAAAAAAAAAAGTAGGAAAGCGATAAACAGATTGAGAGGTGGATTGAGGTTGATGCATGGAACTGTAAGCAGAGCCTTTATGGTTGACTGCACAGAGATTTGTCAGGCGTGTCATATATATATATATATATATGTAGTGAATACACATTTCTGACAGTTTTATTGATTTGAAGTTTATAGAGAAGATGGGAGAAGTGAGGCGAAATGGGGTCGGCAAATGACACAAGCTTCACTCGTCATAGCTCACAAGGGCTCAGGAATCTCTTTCCTTTGAGAACACCCACCTCATCTCCTCCACTTCCCGTCTACTCTCTTCATATTTTCTCTTCCACTCCATGGTTTCTTTCTCTTTGATAACAATCTGAAATAAGAAGAGCGTTACTTTACACACTTTATACCCTGGAAATGGTTAAACCAGTGTTATTCTGGGTTAACACAAACCTGGGATGTTTTTGGACATGTTTCACGCTGTAAAAATTCGTAGTATTTGTAAAATGATGAGGATAATATTATAATATATGACCAAAACTAGTCTTAAGTTGTACAGGGAAATTACTAGCAATAGCCAAAAATATACTGTATAGGTCAAAATGATAGATTTTTCTTTTATGTCAAATATCTTTAGGATATTATTTGAGATCATGTTGAATCCTAACAAATGCATTCATGTAAAGCTTATTTATCCAGCTTTCAGAGGATTTATAAACCTAAGTTTTAAAAAATTGACACTTAGACTGGTTTTGTGGTATTTTGAGATGTGGGTATTGCAATTAATAATGAATGATGCAAGAAAGAGGAGGGCTTTAAGCAGACCAAAGCACTAGAGAAGCCTTTCATTTCATCAGAAAATTGAAATAAAAGAAAGTGAAAATAATGCTCTCTCATCCCTCCAGTACAGTATATCAACATTTTGAACTTCCTTCAGATGCTGAAACTGAACACAGCATGGGAAAGTTTCTATTACTGTGCAGAATTTGTGAAAATTTCACAATGTTTTGACATTGAAGACTTTTATGACTGGTTGTCATTGTGGCACTGCAAATGCAGGGTTTTTAGAACCCAGAATAAAAAGTGCCTTTACCAGCCCTTCCGTTTAACCTTTATTTACATTTACTGATTTAAATCAAATGTGAAAGGACAAGAATAAGATACAGGTTTTTAAAGGTGGTGTGGTATCACGCAATGGGTGAGTATATACCTCTTCTCGGGCAATGCCAAGAGAGTGGTCCATTTCACGTGGCAGATGAGGACTTTCCCCTTCAATGTATCCTGTTCGTGAATAGAGGGAGCTCTTCGAAACCCCGCTGTCCCCTGGTGAGGCCGCTTCTCTCTGCTGCAGAGGAGAGATTTGTGTAGAAACCATGAAAAAAACAGAGTTTATTTCTCGACAACAATATTCACTTTACACATCTTGGAGGGAGGCAGCACATCATCTACAGGTTCTACTCAGCAAAGCCATGGAGAGCAGGCTCTTAGTTTGGGTTCAAAAGCCTCCAGCAGTTTGCGACTGGCCCGCTGGAATGTTATGACCGACAATCCTCAATGTGAGATGGGTGTGAAAAGCTGTTTGTCATGAAATGTTTGCGGCTGTGACCGGATCAGAGAGGGGATGCTGTGTCAGATGAGGACTGCAGGAGTACAGGTGGATCCTTATGTTATTTTTCGGGGATTATATAAATAATAATGCTAAAATAATGCTATTTTGCATTAAAAAGACTGTATCCTAAAACATCCTTGATCAAACCAGTAGCAACAAAAGACAGTAAAAGACCATACAATAACACATTTACCATTTTAGAAAGCAATTGTTTTCATAAGGCCTCTTTAAAGCCAGTGATGGGGTGTAGTTACTGAATAATCATCATGTTAGGCCCTTAAACCCACTTGCGGATTAAAGCTGATTAATTCTTCCTAACATAGCTGGTTTAGGAGATTAATTAAGTTTGACTTATACAAGGTAGGGGGCCATGTGTTAGGGTACAAATACAGAATGCTCACCAAATGTTTGGTCTGCAAGGAGAATTTATGCCTAATACCATTTACTGCATTATTGGAATGCACTTAGATCATGGATGAGGCATAGAGTCATATGGGACATTAAAACTTAAATTAAAACCCAATACAAAATGTTGAAATGGTGGTCTATTATATTTAGAGTTAAAGTGTTGCTCTCCTAGGACCCTACACTGTGTCTTGGCATTTGCTGCATAACCTTATCTAGAATCCTGAATGTGTGATCCAGACCAAGAAAACAGTGTTTGTGTCATCTCCAATCATAAACACGGTCAGCAGAGGGGGAGAAATGATCAAGAGGAATAGCTTTAAATGCAAATGAGAAACAAAAGCTTTATAAATGAATATCGACAAGACAGAATTCAGTACAGCGGGGATGTGATGTATTCTTGTTATCTTCAGAGCAGCTGTGCATGTATTTCCATGAATGATAAATTACTGCTAATGAAAAGGTCAAATAAAGAACACTTCAAGGAGAATGTGCTGAGGCAGCATGTGAAATGTGTCTGCAAGACTATTTCAGGAAGAGCATTACCTAATAATGTATGTTAAAATATTGAATATTTTAAGAAGATCATCAATTCAGGTTAGTCATCGTCACTGAACCTCATTACTCCAGCTATATAATACCGTGTCACTCTTTTTAAATATGAAAGAACTCCATAATCCTAAAATGTATCAGCACTATTCCAGAAATACTTCTGATGCATTAAAGATCAACTCTATTTTGGAAGATTGTTCAGGGGAAGAAACAATACCTGTGGAATACGGGACGTCCTGCGACAGAGTTTGCTATCTGTCTGTGTGGATTTTCCTGCCGTTTTCTACAAAAATAACCATACTAGTTTTGACAGAGGGAGACAAAACCTATACTCCAAAAATTATGAGATCTATAAAATGTTATGTGGATAGTCATATTAAATGTGTTTGAAAATGGGTTAGAGTTGATGTGTTTTAATATGTGACTGTCCTTTAAACAGCTTACTCTAATTTACCTCTAATTTAAGGTAATATTTTGTTGTTAAAAGACTGGTCAAAAAGTTTTTATAATTTATATATATTTTTTTAAAAGTCTTGTGCGCAAAATGTAATTGATTAAAAAAACAGTAAAACAGTATTACTGTGAAATATTATTATAATTACTGCTTTCTGTTTTATATATTCTGTGATCACAACAGTGAATTTTCACTTCACTTTGCTGATTTGATGCACATTACACAAGCAACATTTCTTATTAATCATATATTTATTATTCTGGTTTTTAAGTCTTGTTGCTGAAAAACCATGATACATTTTTTCTAGTGCTGTCAAATGATTAATCATGATTAATCACATACAAAATAAAAGTCTTTATTTACATAATATATGTGTTCATG
>JAUCNO010001053.1:5722800-5737450 GCA_032353835.1 Enteromius viviparus
TTCATTAAATATATACATGCATGTGTTTGTATTTATATATACCTAATAAATATACACAGTACATACAAATATAATATATAAAGAAAAACTTTTATTTTGATGTGATTAATCATGATTAATCCGTTGACAGCACTAATTTTTTCAAGATTCATTGAGAAAAGAAAAAAAAAAGAAACAGCATTTATTTGAAATAGAAATGTTCTGTAACAATGTAAAAGTCTTTCCGTCAAATGATTAATTGCGATTAATCAATGAATAAATAAAGGTTTTTGTTTCCACAATATATGTGTGTATACTGTACATATTTATTATGAATATATAAATACAAACACATGCATGTATATATTTAAGAAAAATATGTTTCTTATAAATACAAAATATTTAAAATATAAGAATATAAATATATAAATGTATATAAACATAAAAATATTTTCAAAATATATACTTTATGTGTGTATTTATATATATGCATACATAATAAATATACACAGTACACATATATTCTGTAAAGAAAAAACATGATTTATGGCTATTAATTGTTTTTTACAGCACTACTTTTAATCAATTTAACTCATTCTGGCTGGAAAAAATGCATTTTAATTTTACTGAACCCAAACTTTTGAAGGCAGTGTATATATAAAAAAAATTATAATTGGATAATAAAATAATAAACTAAATACTAAGTTAATATATATATATATATGTATATTCTAAGAACGTAATGTTGCGATATTTCAAATAGAAAAAAGGACAAATAATGATTAAGGTTTTGATAATGAATAACGGTTGTTTTGGGTTTTTTTAGGTGCAGTGAACAGAAAGGACAAGAGAAGGATGAGATGTTTCTTGTCTGTAGATCTAGTTTTGACTAATGGTTGTTTAGTCTAAAGGTGGTAGACTAAAGTGGGATTAGAATATATGGACTAGACCTAGTTAGAGTTTAGAGGGGACGTTTTCTGTTCTTCTTACTTTATACATGTGAGAACCGTTGAGATTCCAGCGGCGTGGGCTGGGCTTCTTGAGGCGAGACTGCAAGCGTGCAAGACAACATGATGAAAATGGAGCGGCAAGAATACGAGTTATGTTAGAAAGGTTGTTGTACATGTGCATGTTTGTGTACACAAGATTAGTCTGTTCATTCCATATCCTGTACAAATGCTGAGAAAGAGGTCACTCATCAAACATGACTGAAAGCAGATCTGAGCTAAGCTTCACGTAAAGCCACACCAGCGGCCTCAAACCAGGCATACAGATCTGTATACCCACTGTATTCAAATGAGTTAGTGTAAATTAGTAACTAATCGAAACCAGGAACTAGCATGAATGTGACGAGGAATTCAGCTATAAATATTCTGTTTAGGATAAGCATATAAATTAGGAAATCTGAAAACCGTTCATATTTGTTGTTATTGTTGAGTCTAAATACAGCGTAAGTTTCCCAGTCACATTGACCTTTGTTTCTATGGATCTCCTGTCCAAGCGAACATGCAGGATTGTCATAAAGCCCTAGGAAAAACACACCTCTTTGGCTCAAGAGGGTGTTGGATTGGGAAAACAGAAGCACCAATCGGGGGGACAGGAGCCGGGTTAAAGAACCAGGGGTGAGATGTCACGTCCACAGTATGGTGAGGTAGTTTATGGGTGGGTATTCACACTCATACCCAAGGGTGCAGTCAGGGGCTTGGTTCAGAAGGGGGTATCACACACACACACACACATACACACACACTCGTGCTTGGACACACACTCACACAGGTGCGGGCTGGCTCAGCGCAGTACCTGAGGGGACACAGTGGACAAAGTGGGGCTCTGAGAGATGTTTTTGGCTACCTGTAGAGCCTCTATCCTCAGGGCTGCGAGCACCAGCTCCTCCTGGGCCACAAGGGAGGGTTGAGGGGAGGAAAGGGGGAGTGACCCATGAAGTGGGAACGGGGTAAGGAGGAAAAGAGGGGTTAGAGTTGTTTCGGCCTCACGCAAACACTAAACCTGAGGGGAAAAAAACTTACAAATACTGTACACAAACAAACAGACACTCATACACATTTTACAGCGAATGTTGTGTATGGGGAGAGAGCCACTGACCCTTTCTAGGAGTTTTATTTCTTGTAGGCAAAGGGATAAATAACCCAAAATGAAAATTCTGTATTTCAGTGAAATAAAAACTATTTAAAACTATTCAAAATCTGTTGTCATTAAGGGATTTTTCTATTATGTTTTTAAAGAAATCTCTTGTGCTCCCCAAGTGCATTTTTTTGCTTGCAAATACAGTTAAACCTCTTACTGTATTTTGTGAAATATTACAATTTAAAGTAACTTATTTACAGTATTCTAATATTTTTAACTTCATTTATTTATTTATATGATCCTTCAAGAAATATTTGTCATTATTTTCAATTTTTAAATCCTTGTGCTGCATAGTATTTTTGTGGAAACCATGGTATTTTAGGATTCTTTGATTAATTTGATGAAGCTTAAAAGAACAGCATTTATTAATAAAATGTATAACAATGTAAAAGTCAATCACTTTTGATCAATTTAATGCATCACTGCTTTTTTTAAATTCATTATTACAGTGTTTCTACTCAATTCGGAGCTTGTCAGTCCTATTTCCTATTCACTTCTATCAATTAGGTCTTCTAGAAACTTAAGGATGCATAAATATGACAGAATTTTCCTTTTGGGTTGAATTATTCCTTTAACATCTACTGACCCCAAGTACTTGGGAGCAAACAAAAAATGAGAGACAAAACAAAGCAGACAAGGTACATGAAAGACTGGAGGGATAAACAAACACAAAGTGAAACCTAGTAAAGCCTAGTAAAGACACACTCTCTCTCTCACACACACAGAGCTGCAAAGGTCAGGGAAGAAGAGATAGTTGACTGGTAGGCTTCTCTCTACACACCTGCAGTTTTTGAGCGAAGGCAGTGGGGTTGGTCTCTGCTAGATCAGGCTCCAGGTAGCTGAGAGGGGCAGGTGAATCAGACAGTCTGTCTAAGAGGGGTAGTTCTGAGGGATCCATGGGGCCCTGGATGGGGGACTGCGATGGGACCGAGAGGAGAAGAGGGACAAGAGGAGTAGGAGGTGTCTGGGTGTCAGTAAGGAAGGGCAAGCTTGAATTTAGCCTAGTGCATCATAACACTTCTATGATGGGTTTATGAAGCTTATGAATAAACATTCTGCGGTACTGATTCTGGGGGGAGGCCCTGAGTAAGCTGCATGCCTAGCAAAATAAATGTCTTAAAGGGAGAGTTAAAAAAAAAAAAGAAAACAATCTGCCATTATTTTCTATGGTTATAATTAGGAGTTATATAGAAAAAGGAGTGTATATTGTTCAGAAAAACTTCTTTCATGTTAAAGTGAAACAAATATGCAGCATATGTTTTTGAAACATGGGGGTGAGTAAATAATGACAGAATTATTTAAATTTTGGATGCACTGTTCCTTAAAAGACTGAAATTAAAAATGTGTAGCATTGTAAATGCATCACATAGTAGTAGTAAATTCACATTATAAAACATAAGGTGCTGATTCTTTTGGGGTTTGATTGGTTTGCACTTACCACTCCATCTCTCTCGTTGCTTTGTGTTCGGCTCTGAGACTGGCTGTCTCTTTTTCTGCTTTTCTCTGAGGCCAAGGAGTCACGAGCACCACGTGGTGGCAGCACAGGTGATTTCCCCTGCGAGATCTGAGCCTCCATCTCCTCAAAGCTCCTGTCAAGAGTCAGACCAACACAATTAAACACGTGGAATACATTGCCAAAGTACAGTAAATCATTTTAAAGAGCCCATGAGAATCTAATTTCATGGCTTTGAGTTTATGGCTTCTCAAAAAAAAAGGTACAATGCTGTCAAACAGATGGTCCACTAATGTCCGAAAACTAAAATACTCTAAATGATTAATACTAATACATTAAAGGCACATATTGAAACTTTAAAAACACATAGTAACTTTTACCAGGGTGACAGTTTTTTACCTTTTGAGTGCACAAAATCCACCTTTAGCAAATATGATCCTTTAACATAATCTTCATGGCATTACAGTTGCTCAATAGTTGACTAAACAGAAATGACTTTGTCAACCTAATGGAGCAGTTATGTCACCTAACAGCAGATACTAACAGACAGACAGACTTCCTGTTTAAACAGAAAATATATCCACAGTTTGGTTTACCCAGTGCAGGGAGAGTTGGGCTCTGAATCCTGCATATTGGAAGTCTTTGTTGGACTGTCTGTCACAGAGTCAAGTTTCAGATAAAGTGATGGTTTCTTCACCGAGAGAGGCTGTAAAAAACATGCACGTATTTAGAAAAATACAAAGGACAGTAAAATCTGTTTAGTGTTTGTCAGACACACTTTTTCCTAAGTTTAGTGTGTCAGTGATTCAGGTAAATACTCACAGGTGCGGAGGAGCCAATCTTTTCCATGTATTCAATCTCATAGTCTGTAACTGCAGTAAAGACACCAGAGAACATTTAACCGGTTAAAAAGTAATAAAAGTTTAGGAATTGAAAATAATTTTAGGCTTTCAGAGAATATTCTTTCTATGCTGGTCATCAGTTCAGACTGACAGAACCAATATGAGAGTGGCAGCATAATTCATTTGCCTCTGTACTACTGACCCAGTTAGATTCAGGCAGAAACTGCCCTGGGGAGTGAATGGTTCCCTGGAGGTCAAAGGCTAATAAAACGGGTCAGCTTTGGGTCATTTGAGGTTGTAGGCAAACTTGTATCATGTGGGAAATTGTCTGATGGGTGAATCTGATAAAACCATTTTACCACAAAATCAAAAAAAAATTTTTAAGACCATTACTCTTATTTTTGCAACAAAAAAAAAGCTGCTCTCATAAAAATATGCACCTCTGCGCACTTTTTGTGCAACACCATTTTTACATGCCTTACTGCACATTTCAGCACTAAACCAGGTTTACAATTTTATTTTGTTGATATGTATGTATTGCAGTTGTTCAGAATTGAAATATCCATGAACTAATCCAACCCTAAACCTACCCAGTAGTTAACAGATGCAAAGCTAATATAAAAATGCATTTGTTGATGCAACCGTGCCATTTCAACTTCATTTTACACAAATTTGAACTGTTTTGTCGAATTGTAGTTAACATGGGATTCAAACCAGTGCACTTCGTCTCTTAAGTATATCGCCATACTTGGTGAGCTACAGAACAAGCCTACTGTCTATGAAAACCGATAGATAAGTAGCTGGATATGTGATGTTAACGTTCAGAAGCATCAGTTTTCAAAAATACCAGCATATTAATATTGTTTTGTGTGAAAATTATGCTTTATTAATCAAAACTAAATTTGTGAGAAAAGGAATAAAGGTGTTTTACTGCCTAGTGTTCATTCTGTTCATCTTTTGGAAACTGCAGTGATATGTACTTCTTGGTACATATTACGTGTCTCACAAAAAAGTGCACTAAGATATATTTATGCCACGAAACCAGGTAGGAAAATTCATAATATTAATGTAACATAATAAGAGTCTCCTCCACTCTCTCACCATCACTCTGTGCTGGTAAACTGTTCTCATTGACAAAAGCTGTAAAGTCAGTTGGCTGCGGGAGGTCTTGGAGGTCAGAGGTCAGCTCCACTTCTACGTCATGTCTAGTCCATTTCTGATTGGTAGAGGAAGCAAGTTTCTCCTCATCTGTGGCATGATCTTGGGAAGGCTCAGGATCGGCATCAGGGGAGTGCTCCTGCAGGTGATTATGTGTGTGTGAAGTGGAGGGCGAGAGTGGAGAACACACAGGACAACACTGTTATGATATGAGGTGACAGCAAAGGAGAAAAACAGATAATCTTCAGATTGAACATCTGCAGTGACTGTGTGAGTGTACTGTAGGCGACTTAACTTACTTGAGCAGATGGCTCAGTAATCTGAGTCCTCTTTGGTGATTTCTTCACTCTGAAAGTGTTACTGTTTAAGAAAACAAAACAGAACGGTGTGGTTACTTCTTAAAGTATCAATAGGGAACAAAAGACAACATCCAAGCATCTTTTTGTCCAACCAAAAACAAAACCACATTTACTATACACAGTAGTTTTTTTTTGTAAAGATTCTGTTTAGTTAATGTTCTGCTGAATAAAAGCTTTAGTTAAATAATACATACCTGTTTTGTTGTTCTGATAAAGATATTAAAGAACTTTTTGACAATGCAAATACATTGTAATTCTTACAGTAAATGATGGATGAGTTAAGATTGTGCTTCTATTAGTGGGACATATCAAATATACAGTACGTTTTTCAGTTTGTATTTTTTGTGTAAATGTGTGTTATTTTATTGTAAACACTTTTTTTGCGAATGCAGTCTTTACGAATGAAACCACAACAAGAAATTAAGACCAACAGATACTAGAGATTATTTGTAAATATGTTTTGCAAAAATATGGTGATTATGCAGGGAAGATTTGTGATTTAGGGTTAGGTATCCTTAATACTCCACAGTCTCTGCCCTGACCCAGTTAGTTTTAATCCCTGTAGCCCCTGTTAAATTGCTCAGTGACCCAAGAAAGTGACAGATGCCTCACATAACAGAAGCATTTCAAATCCTATTTTGTTGCTGCTGCTGGCACATTTCATGATTTAAGTGTGATGTAAATATTTCAAATATTAATTCTTAAATTGTTTGCGAACTATAGAGGAAAGTTTGCGGCTGAGCAAAATATAATTTACTGGATTAATTTAAAATGGGAGCAAATGACCCAGTAAACTCCTAGTTTGAAAGTAATTTTATCTGCTCCTGAACAGCTGTAATAATGAATCAGGATGTACAGGGGGTCTTAGAGAAGGAAAAAATGTTGTGCTTATAGCTACAATAAAAATTCCCTTTCAGATATTTCAGGTCACAGTTTCTGCTTTCCAGCAATTAAACCGAATAAAACCTGGAATATTTATCACCTGCTTTTTTTTAAATAAGTCTCATAAAAAATTGATTTGGAATTCATTCAGAGATTTTAGAGATAAATTACCAATCTAGAAGTCTGATTATTGTAAAAAAAAAAAAAAAAAAAAAAAAAAAAAAAAGGTCAACAAAACCTGACTTGGATCACATGCTCATAGTAACCCAATCATATGTTTCCTTGCCTAAAGATTGTACCGCAGTGTGCTTTTTGCATGTCTGAATCAACTGCAATTGTTTGAGGGTCCACTAGATGGCAACACATTATCATTGGAGAATTTAAAACATGGAGCAGAGGAAGATGGAGGTGACGTGGAATGATGTGATGTGAAATCAGTCGTAGAGTATGAATGATAAAACAACTGACAGTGAGCTCATGGGTTAAAACATGTTAAAGTGATATTTTATGTTAAGCTATATTATTACTGATGCTTATTCTTTCACCATCTCTCTACTTACAGGAAACAACACAGAGAAGAGACATTGCTGGACTTCCTGTGATACATGAGATCAACAGACATGTGACAGAGGCTGACAAAAGATCTAATGCCCACTTACATACACACATGTACCTGGCCGTTTAGAAATACAAACAAGAAAATGTACAATTTTAGAAAATGCACATTACAATGGATGGCTGGAACAATGATGCACTTTAAAATGAAATGAAATCAGACTTACGATTTGAGAGGCTTCTTCTTGTTTTTGGCAGGTCTGTTCTGGTTGTGATCCCCTAACTCAACAATGTTATCATTGTCGTTGTCAGATATGTCAAAAGTTGCAGCTTTTGGTGGTGAGTTTCCCATCTTGTTGGATGATTTGTAGGGGTCGACTGAGCCATCAAAGGAGTCAGAATCAAAGTTGTAAGATCCTCTAGACAGGCCAGGAGAGTTGGGTATACCAGTGTTTGAAGAAAATGGATTAAAGTTAGGGTCATCCCACTTGTTGGGATCAAAGTTATATGACCCCTTGGAGATCGGGATATCATCAATGTCATTTGAAAATGTGGGGACAGGTGCATTGTCTAGCTGCTCTGTCTGGCGTGGAGGGGCCTTCTTAATTCCCAGTTTGGGCTTTCGAATAGGCATCTTGGCCCCTGGTTTCTTGCCTAGGTTTTTAGGAGGAGGAGTACTGTGTGGCACCTCTCCACTGTCCTCTGAATAGTCAAACTCCAGTCTGACTGGTTGGCGATTGGGGATTGGCTGTTCCTCAATGTTAATGGGTTGCTCTTTAACAGGAGGCTCCTCTACAGCAACGGGGGTCTCTGAAACAGATGTAAAATCAGATTTCCTGCCCAAGACCGGCGAGTTGGCGACTTTACTGCCTCCTGTACAAAATGGGTCAATATTCTCAAAGTTGTTTGGATCCCATTTGTAGGAGGCACTAGGGGGGATAGGAGACTCCTCGTCGAGGACAGTTGGAGCCTCAGGTACTGGATCAGGAAGCACCGGTTGGACTTCACTTGATATTGAGCTGGCAGTGACCTCCTCAGCCAAAGGTGGAGGACTTTCAACTCGAGACTTTATCCTGTTCCTCCGTAAGGTACCAGCAGGACTAGGACTAGGGCTGGGAGAGGAGCTAGGCCTCTCTTGGGTTTGCAAGGGGCTTTCAGGCCGTGGTTTCCCTCTCTTTTTCTCCTCTGGCGTACTGCTTGAGGAGACTGTTTTGGAAGAGGAATGCTCTGGGTTTGAGTTCTGCCGGGAAAGAGATTTCTTTTTTAGGGAACCTGGACGGGGTTTCTTCACCTTACGAAGAGTTCCCGGAGCACTTTCTGTCCCTAAGCTGAAGGACTCTGCTCGTGGGTGAATGGGCTTGTCGAAGGTTCCTCCTGTTAATTTATCTCCTGGGCTCTCTAACTCACCAGACTGTAGGCTTAGAGAGCGGGTCAGAGGTGCTCTGCTTGATGGTCCAGACCCAAAATTTGATTCTGGTAAGGGGTCATTAGCAATTAAGTGTTCTAGGTTGTAGGTGCCACTAGCAGCTATTGGTTTGTCTTCATCAAATGCTGTAGACTGAGAGCGACTGGGAGATTGAAGCTGATTTGGGTCTTGAGATTCGCTGGCAGAGATATCAACAGCGGAAGCTGTGAAGATAGAGACTGATATGTTTCTATACATTTTGAAAACCGACCATGCTTTCAGGCAGAGTATAGAAGAGTACTCACAATGCATTGATACGATTTTATGTTAAAAACAACTGAAGAAGGATATAGTACAAAAAATAATAATAATGTTTATTAGATTTTTTTTCTAGATCTTTCCATAAAAATAAGTAGCAGCACACTGTATATCCACTAGAGGGAGTACATGTGCAGTGTCTGATAACAAAGACCACAGTTATTCTGTCTGAGAATAATGGTGAAAATGAAGCCCTTTCTTGTTTTTTTAGTAATCTTAAGCATTTCAAAGTCCAGTAAACCCTCCTGAAGCTATTCAAATGAAAAACTATTTCACTCCACACAAAGCAATCTGTGAAATGAATTGCGATGGAATGGAGATCCAAACGTACCTGTGTGTTCTTCAGACAATGCCTCTGAGTTGGTGCAGGGGGGATCTATTGGGGGCTCTGTTGGAGAAGCACACTTTACAGGGGTGGTGGACTCAGGAGTTTCGAACGCTCCGTCTGAGTCTGAACTCCTGCAGAAGAAACGGTGATATTCAGAAGGAGGTCTGAATATATTGAATTAGGAGTTAATTTAATAATCTCATTGAAGTATAAACATCAAGTCTGTTTTGTTTCCATACAACAAAGCCGCATATCAAATCCAGTGCTGATACAGCAAACAAGCAGCATCAATTTATGAGACAACACATCAAAGATCATATTTACACTACAGGATCAAATAAATTCAGAGACATCTAAAGTATATTAAACAATCATTCATCGTGTGCCAGACCTTATAAACAAACACCAGCATCAGCATGTCTAATAGGCCCTGGTGGATTATTACAGATGAAATTAAAGTGCTGAACCTGCAGCTAGGAGACCAATAACAGCAGCTCAAACACATATGCTCAGCCACTAAGTCTATTTTACCAAGTAACTACCAAGTAACACATCTTTCATTTCAGTCGAGACTAATGATGCTCATTTTGCTTTTTAGGTTAATACAAATGTCAGTTTGGTAACATTTTTCGGTCTTGGCATTAGCATATGCCATTATACACAAACCTGACACAATATGTGATAGCACAGGCGAATGTACAGCAACAGTCCAAACACAGCAACAAAGGCGCAGCCTCAGACAGATGTTCAGACCCCCACCCAGTCTCACTGCATTAGTCACTGTCCTTTCTCTGCTGTTATACCACGCTCACCTCTGCCTGCCTTGAACCATGTAATCATGCCTGGAGGTCCAGCTGAGGCGCCGGAGGAGCCCTAGGGCTGGATCTGCCTCATCCTCTTCAGATGTTCCTCCCAGCAGCGTGTCCCAGCCCCAGCGAGCCCACTGCAGCGGAGACAGAGCCTGCCATGCGCTCACTGCCATATCTATCACCGATCACAGCCTCACGGTCACTCATACACCTTTTTCCCAATTCCTGAAATCTGAAGCTCTGGTTTTATCCCTTTGTGTGCTACATCCCCCTCCCTCTTTCTCAATATCGTACACTCTCTCTCTCTTCGATCAATCGCTGAAGGTGGGCTTTATCCAAATGAAACCCGTTGCAGATACTCGCCACTTGCAGACTCACTGCTTGGCTCTCTCTCTCCCTTTAACACATCCTCAGCCACGTTTCCCACCCCCACGGTGAGGACAGAAGCAGACTCGGGCTGCTTTAATGTGAAGAAAACCTGTGTATGTGTATATATATATAATTGTTTTTTTTTCATCCTTCTTTCTTATTTATTTCTTATTCTCCATCCGAGCTGAAATACGCAGTTGTATTTTAAGTACTGAACAAATCAGGATTTTTATGCTAATTCCATGATCATTTTCTTCATTTGAACTCATGTTTTTATTATTAGCATATGCAGCAAGGACTTGGCTGTAGTCATATGCTCAGTTTTGCTGCATCAAATTCTGATAAATGTACTGATGCTTTCAGTGCAGGGAACACACCCATTTCCAGCTAAAAAACCTGCATGCGTTTTGATGCAATTCTCAGCATGGGATGCTAACCAGGTATCTTAAACAGCAACACAATCTAGACCAGGAGAAAATCAGCATAAATCAGCCTTCTGGTGTCTTTCTCTGTAGGAATGAATGAATGAAATAAAATAAAATTGTACTGAAGTATATTCTTCAACCCAGACCTGAATAATTTGCACGCAAATTAAAACCGTAAAATAGCTTTAAATTTGTTGTTCTATTTATGGTACGGGACGGGTCCAGTCTGTGTATTGTCCACGTGATAAAGTCTTGTAATTGTGAGTGAATCTTCTTTTAGAACAAATTTTAGACAATGTTGTATCGTATTGTATGATTCTGTATCTGAACAGTGAACACTTACAAACATGAGTCACATTTTTCAGCATGTCAAAATAGTAGTCTTCCACAGTGCTAAGTCAGTCAACAGTAATAATTTTAAATACTGTACCTGTAGATTCCAAAAATGACATAGGCCTACTAATGTGATGACTGACAGGAAATACCCTGCAGTTTATTAGCAAAATAAGACATTTTCTCTTCGTTGCACTGCAAACCTTAGCAGAATGAATGGAAGGAGATACTTAATATCTTTCCTGACAAACACATACTGTACAAAACACAAACATGCTTGCTGATCATCTCATTTTATTTAAAATACTTAAATGCATGCTAAACAGCAAAAGCTCTTCTGCATTGCATCTATGAGTAACAATGGCTTTTTATTAAAGGTGTAAGTGGATATACTGGGACTGAATGAGAGGTTACAATAATCGATAAGTATCAGTCAAACCAAAAATCATCGTGATGCAATGCTCTAATTTGACAGTGGTAGAGAATTAGAGCAATACATAAAGCATGCTGCTTACAAGTGCTGTGATGCATACAGATGGCAAGAAGTGAATTTCCAGTCTAATTTTACAGCTTTCAGTGTGTTAATGACATTGGGTGAGATAATTATCAGTTGATGAGCATTTCAGCCCGTGCAGGGATGCTTTCACATATCTGGCAAGCCTACTGTTGCTATGGTGACAGTGCTCTCTAGACATATGCTCCCATGTGCTAGACAACGCACGCACTGGCAACTTGCACAAAATCCTAGCCAAAGCATCAAATTTCCTTCTCCTTCACATAGATTCACATATGCACAGGAGGTCTATTAGCACACATAAAAACCCATTTATTTTGTGGTATGGGAAAATAAAACGCTGATTTATTTCTGAAAAGTCTGCAGAGGAAATTAGGTGGAACGTTGTATCATCAAGCTTATGTTTCTCTCGGGGGTTTTAAAAAAAATAAGAATGGGTTTTTCCACATCCAAGCTTATATTTTAAACTCGCTTCTAGATGGTGGAAAAAAATATATATATAAATAAATAATGCATCTCTGTTCATTTTAACTTTATTGAACATTTTTATTAATGCTACTGAGAGGGTTAATTATAATTTCCAGCTGTAATTTTAAAATGCAATCAATAAAAATAATCAGCATAAAAACCTGCAGATGCTGCAGGGTCAGAATATCTGGTAAACAAGTAAACATCTGTAATGAATGAGTTGCAACGTAATATGAAAAGCTAAAGGAAACAAAAGACATGAGGGATTTTTAGGTGAATTCGACTGCTTGGAGACAGCCAGGCTTGTCTGGCTCAGAACAACACTGCTGGGTTCCAGCCACAGACACTGCTGTGAGCGTGACAACCCACAATACTGTTCAAACAAAGCTAACCTGTACTGAAAGGACAGCTATTAGTCTGTCAGAGAGGAGGGTGGTTATGAAACAGATCTAAAATCACATCTGCTATTAATGTTGTTTACATATATGACTAGTGCGATGCTCTAGTAGGATCAGATTATGTGCATTTTCTAAAATTCTAAATTACAAGCAGAATTGAACTTGAAATTATCTTAAGAAAAAGGCATCTTGGTAAAAAATAATAATAATTCACTTATTTTTATGCATTGTGGTACATTGTGTCCTAGCGGTTGGTGTAATGACAGAGCTTGACCAGTAGAGGGAGACAAAGGCTGTGCTCCAACTGTTGTGTACATGTTACACTATGGCAAATGTAAACATTCAGTTTCAAACACAGGCCCCGTTTCCAATCCTAACTTAGAAGTTAACTTTAAGTTTACCTAAAGTAAACTTGAATACATTTTTTTAATACAAAGTCAAAAGAGAACATACACATATCTCAAAATTATTAATGGCTGTGTTTTATGAGGTAATCACTCCTTTTGGCAGTTTTACACCTAGACTTTATTCAACATTTAATTCATCTTAATATAAACTGATTAAACCGTTTAATCAAAAAAACTTTTTCTAGTTATGATAATCGATTCTTCAGTTCCATATAAGATGCGATGCAAACATTATGCTAACTATATAATATGTTTTAATTAGTAATCAGAAATCTTGCAGTACCACAAAAACATGTTACATATAAACTCCAGGACCAAGGTTCCTCAGTAAAAACCTCCCCTCTGGAGGGATGTTCCAGCTTTCACCACCAGAACTATGAAATAATTCAGGAATACTCTCAATATTTTATGTGTGCTAGATCTCCTTCAGTACTGCGCTTATTACATAGTCTCAGAGGCTGGATGGAGAGGAGGGATGGGAGACAATGAGGGAGCATAGCTATTGGTCATATCCACATTTCAAAGCTTGATTTACCACAACCTAGTGTGTGTAATAATAGATAAAGTAGGTTGTATGTACAGTATTATGGACTCATGGTGACATCACAGAGTCAGAACAAAAGGCCACATAAATGGATGCCCTTATGTCAGCCCTATTGCAAACATGTCATGATACTGCATGAATATTGAAATGGTCCTCACAACACAACTGCAAAACTCCAGATAACCTGGAAGTCACAGAAGTGGTGGTTGGCCAATAGTAGGCTACATGCCCAAATATGTATGTGCAGGTTAAACAGTTGAAAAGTTGGAAGAAAGTGCAGGTCACATGATTGCTATCTTCACAGAGTTGAATGCTTAGCAGTGCGTGAAATCTCCTGCATGTTTCTCAGTAGATCTGAATGTCAGTGCTCATGATATGACATGATATATCCTCATAACAGGATTCTAAAGTGGGTAAGTGCCAGTGATACCGAACTCAGAACTGGAATAGAAATATAGAGCTTTTCATTAAAAGACTGAGAAACATTACAGCGTGTCCATTAATGATGATACAGATATTGTTCACAGTGGTTTCATTTAGATATTATGCCTCTAAACTGATTAAAAAGTATTTAGTATGAAAAAATAAAGCACCAGAGCTCAATTAAAATCAAGTTGTATCACCATTGTAGACCATACTGTACCATTTAATAATTTTGGGGTCTGTTTTTTTTTTGCAGGGGCACATTAAACTGATCAAAAAATGCTATTTAGACCTTTTTATTAATCAAAGAATAATGTAAAAACAGATTAATCATTATTATCAATGATGATACAAAATGTTCTTTGAGCACCAATGATTTCTGAACGATCATATGACACTGAATGGGACAAACTAATAATAAATCACACATATATATATATATATATATATATATATATATATATATATATGGGCGATTCTTAGACTACGGGCACTTTCATGTCCTTTGATCATGTTTTGCAAAAAAAAAACAAAAA
>JAUCNO010001053.1:5737601-5759062 GCA_032353835.1 Enteromius viviparus
TGCAGAAGATAAAAAGAACAACAATGTAGCTTGCGCCATAGGGATTGTCACAGCACAAAATGGATGCAGCCGGGGAAGAAAATCAATCGCTGAAATCCTGTATTATTAAACAGCTATAAAACTAAAAATGAGTGGAATTGCATTCAGGTGTCTAAGAACACTTTAAAGAAAAAATAAAAGTCGTGGACTGAACTATCCCTTTCAGCTTCAGTTATGAATGCAGTATTTTATAAAAGACAGTGCTAAAAGCTTCTTCCACCAGATTCCACTGTGTCTTGATTAGCTGAACTAAATGATAAATCTAATACAAAGCTTTTAGAGTTCAGGTTCAAACTCCCACATAAACTATGCAGGTACTGTTATGTAAGAATTCTCAAAAGGGGATTGCATAAGCCCAACTTTAGACACTAAAAGCTATGTTAGTCATAGCTGAATGAGCAGCACTGTATGGTGCTCCAATACTTTTACTTAAAGCACAGACCTAGAGAGCAGGTTCAAACGTTCCCATCATCCCTAGCTGTGTTGTCTGGAGCCAGAAGTTGCAGGTGTTTTGAACAGTAATAACAGTAAAAAAAAAACATTGTGGCCAATGGGATGAGGATTAAATACAGCAAATTACCTTAGATGTTAGAATATGCTTTATAAACATAGACACACAATTGTTTAACAGACTATTTTAAAGGAATATTTGCATAATAACACACGTTACTAACCCTTAAGTGGTTCCTAACCTGTATGAATTTCTCTGTTCTGCTGAACACAAAGGAATATATTTTAAAGAAAGTTTATAACCAGGATGTTTTGAGTCATTGACTTCAATATTAGTTTTGTCCTACAGTGGAAGTCAATTGTGATTAAAACAGCCACGTTACAAAATTTAAGTAATTTTTTTTTTTTCCCACAAAATTTTTTTTTTTGGGTGAACTATTCCTTTAAGTTAAATATTTCCGAGCTCACCATTTACGTTCATTGAAAAAACAGCAGCTTTGACTTTCAACTAAATATCTTGTGTTTTTTTTCACAGAAGAAAAATAAAAAATGTGTTTTTCTATTGTAAATGATAGAATGGGTTCCTTTACATTTACAGCCAACTTACACCAGATAGAAACACCACTCCACCATCTATGATCAATGCCATTCTGCTTTTCTGAATGTCTATAACATAAATAGCTTCACTCTCTCTCGCTCTCTTTCCCCCTCCCCCTTTTCTCCAACACATCTCAGTGTTCTATTTCAGCAGAATCTCTGCCATTCTCTCAATGCTGCAGCATTAGCCTCCATCCCCCACAAAAACACACATCTCTCTCCTATTAAATACAGCCATTACTCCCCCGTCCAGACGTCTGCAAGCCCGCCAGACTGGAACGCGCACGTCAATACACAAAAACACCTACAGAGCCTTACTACCTCCAGTACACGGCTAATGTAAAGAAACAGCATGTCTGCTTGTGACATCACAAAGACACAACAACAATCCCCTCCTCCTTTGTGTGTGCCGTTTCTCCGACAAACACTATATGTATTACTTATTTTTCACGGCACAGGCATCGCTGAAAGAATACTCACGTGCAGACTCTAACCAGGTGAGCAAATCAGGTGCTTGAAAACAACACCACCAACAACAACGACAATGAGGTCGTCAAGAACCTTCTTATCTGCTCCTCTGGTTCTTACTCACATGCTCTCGGGACGCTCCTGAGAGGGACAGGGGGGCTGTCCGTTCTCAGCGGACTCCACTGCTCCCATCCTCTGCTATATGATCGCCACTGGCACCCGTCTCCCTCCTCCTCCCCCCAACCTGCGCCTCCTGTTCCTCCACGTCTCACGTCCTGAGGGCCCTTGGGCTGGCGTCAGACACACTCTGGTGTGCTGCAGTAGATCCGGAGCAGATGGCATCAGGGGCACGCATGCACCCTGCTCTCAGCCTTCAGCATCCCTTGCTTTCGCTCTCTCTGACTCCTTCTCTGTCTCTGTCTACATTGCATTAGGGGAAGGCTGTAGCTCACTCTGTATCCTTGACAACAATAGAACAGGACTGCTCAGCCTCATGGGTAGAGCTGTGGAAGGATGCGAAGAGCAAGAGAAGAGGGAGGGAATAAGCGATGCTCCTGCTCTGTTGTCTTCAACTCTGTCTTCTCATTGGCTTGTTGTGCCGTTTGGTGAAGCGGCTGCTGGTTTGCTCTATAACCCCTCCCTCTCTAACCCTTTCTCTTTCGCTCTCTCTCTCTTTCTCCCCCCTGTCTCTCCCTCTCTCTCTATCTCACTCCCCCAGGGAACGGAGTACTTTAAAAGATGAGCAGCTTTTCCCTGTTGATTTGAGGTCTCTTGTGCCGATCAGCACTGTAAATGCAAACAATAGCCGACCCCACGGCAAGCTGAAAGACACAGGTTGCTTTTTTTAAATAAACTCATAAACTGAGACACTACTGTCTTTTGTTATGCAACACCTTTTATAGTTTGTATTTTTTTTTTTTGCCATAAATCGCATAATTTACGTTCCCCTGTGAAAATGGGCTTTTATCGCAAGTTGCTCATATTACAGAAAATTTACTGGGTCAGAAACTTAACCATACTGATCTGTTTGGGGTCTGAGAGACCCTGGGTCATTTACTAGTATCTTGAAAAACATACTTAAAAAAAAATTATGTATGATACCCTCAGCTTAATAATGTGCATCAAACATAACATTTTTTACATTACTTCTGCAATTCATTTTTAGATGCTAAGATTCTTTGATTCTACATGTCTAAGTGTATTTCTACAGTAATGGTTAAAACTTCAAAAATGTCTGTCAAATGGGTTTTGATGGGGTCAGGTGAACATATTTAACACATAAATAAATGTCCTTCATGAAACGAACAGCAACATCCAAACAAATCCATTAATAAAGTAAACATCCTGTACATGTGACTCTGATTTACAACCCCCTTTGAGAACAAAAAGACCTAATGGCAAGAAGCAGCCATCAGTCCCAGTGCTCTCATGTGACGCATATATTCAAAATCACAAAGAAGTCTGTAGGTATGATCTGGAAAAATGAAAATGAGAATGAGAGAAAGTGAAAATGAGCCAACTCGAAGAAAAGAGATTACGAGCCTGAAGGCGAGCAGCAGCGATTCACACAGGTCAAGCTAATCCATATTGATTTACAGCATGAGACAGCAGCAGTTGTGGGAAATTGGGACATTGGTGGGGGCATCTGAAACATGAGAATTATAAATCTATTGTTCCCTCATGAGAAAGCAGAACAAAGAGCTTTTCGCACAGATCTGCCTATTTATTTACAATATAGAGCCTGAGGATTGTACACGGAGTGGGGAAAGTCTTCAAGCCCCAAAGCTAACCGAAGCTTTATTATGTTCCTGTGTTTGTATATGACATAGATAGGAACTACTAAAGAAACAGAGATTAGCTAAGTTAAGATGAACCTGATACCCTGAGCCAAGGGGTCTATTCAAAAAAAGAAAATATGGGCAGTGACAGTGAAGAATATAATGCCTGGAAAAAGAAAAAGTATTAAAATACTAAATAAAATATTTAATGAAGCAGCACTTCTAGAAAATTCTGTGCGTGTTCTTCAGCATCTACAGGCAGCTTTTGTTTTCTTCTCAGCAGAAACCAGGGGCTACTTTTCTCTCACACTGATTTTTTAGAGTAAAAGTGATAAAAACACAGCCGCCCACGATAAATTATAGCAACAGCGAAGTGTTTTTAAAGACCTGTCACCAATTTAATGGTTGTCTGTATCAGACAGCTGGAAGACATGTGACAACTCATTATTTTACAATAAAAGGCATTTACAACAATGCTGTCACACAGCGTGAGAGCGTATAGTGTGTGTACTGACAACTTCATCCTATGCTCAGATGCAGGAAATTGAAAATTAAATTTTCAAGCGGTGCAGCCACTGAAAGAGATTGCAAAGGCAGGTTTTTTTTTAAAAGATTCATAACATGGGCTTTTAGTGTGTAGGCTGAACTAACAGTCAAACATAGCATGTTAGTAAGAAGAGCATATTTAGTTATTTCTTTTTGGCCTGGGAGCCATATTAATATTTGCTACAAATTATGAATTAATAAGCTTTTTTTTTTATTCATTCGCTAATAAATAGGTTAAGTTAAAAGATCATAAAATCCTTCAGTTTGTCACCAGTACTATAAATACAGGTATACAGGGTGACATCTTGCCAAGACAAGACTGCAAATGTTTACCCGAGCGTGTGCTAAAAACTTAACTGTACAACGCTAACATAATGGCAACTTGTTTACAATAATGGATACAAAATCATACATAAAAGAAACGGCCTTCAAAGAGAAAGAAACAGAAAAAAAATGTTAAGAGTGTGAGAGATAATAAAGACGGAATGCCCTTGGTAGTTGTTTGCAGAGGACTCAGGCTTCATTCCCGTAATGGATGTTTTATGTTGAGATGCATCAAGCCGGTGCCCCAGGACATCAGTTTCTATTTGGCTGGCTGGATTGTGGTGGTGTACTTCTGAAATAAATCTCATTATGCAAATGCAGCATTTTACATAGGCTATGTGATTATATATATCAGATTCTTGCATCTGCATTTTGCTTCCCTTTATGGTTAGATACAAACGTGTACATTTGAGGTTACTGCACCAGCTACAAACTAAAAGTAAAATTTTTAGGTTTTTAGGTTGCATTCCTGTTCTGAAACGTGTTTACAAGCTGTGTGCTGAAGTGGGCAGCAGAGTTCAGTCACAACGCTGAAACACACACTCGCTCGCCCTCTGCTGTCTGATAGAAGAAATGCAAGCTGAGCTCATCGCCTGTCAACGTGGCTGAGTCATCCTGCTCTCTATCCAAACACTGCACAGCCTCTTACCGATGTATAAACGTTTACAACAATGTGCACAAATGAAGATAAGCCACTTACAATAGTAGCAGCACACTAGCAGCAATACAGTATCTTCAAGCAACACAGAGAAGTGGCTTGGACCACTAGAAAATAACCTTAAAACAGTGGGACTTTAGTCATGAGAAAAGGTTGGAATTATTTCTTCAGAAATGACACTTGATTTGACATTTTGTCAAGTGGATATAATGACTTACATTTTAAGCATTTTTTTATATATATACATTCTTATACAGTATACTTGTACTCTTATGATGCATACAAAGCCTGGTGCCTCTTTATGGCAAATTAATTTCTGGGTGCTTCAATTCTTTAAGACGCAGAGGAAACAGGGTGTTATGAGGTACAGTACAGTTCTGTACATACAGTGCCACAAATCCCTCAGAATCATCACTGCTTTTATTATTATCACCAGCACAGTCAACAAAACAGATCGATTTAATTAAATCTAATCACTATTCATAAATTCTCACCAAATAGTCTAGATGGATGAAGAGCATTTCAAAAGCAGCACCTCATGTGATATGTATCGCCAATATGAGTGGCAAAATCACCCAAAGCTCTTAAAATAACCACAAAGCAGAAATAATACAAACTTTGAATACAAAATTTGAGCGTACAGTTTCTCTGTTGCGGCATCCTCACAGACTTCTAAAGAAGAAACACTGTACACTGTTAAACAATAAGTTAGCACACTCAGTAATGATCATATCCTACCTTGCTGAAGGCTCAGAGTACTGGAGCTGTTGGATTTGAGGAGGCAGAGGGGCAGCAGGGGGAGCCTCGGGTAGATCAGAGGGAGCAGGAGGAAGGGTCTGAGGATCAGGGGGAGCCCTGTCCGGAGGGGTAGGGGGCGGTGTGGGGAACTCGACTGTGTCCTGGAGCAGGTGGGCAGGGAGGGAAGGAGCAGTGTTGTGCTGTGGTAGGGGTGATAAGGGAGAGGGGACAGGCTCACTGCTTTCAGCAGCTTCTACCAGAAGAGACCTGCACAACACCACAAATACACAGGCAAACACACACACACACACACACACACACACAAGGAAAGGTGAGGAGAACTGCATCTATGAAATCGTTCATATAAGAACCATTATCATAGTAGTACACAGAAAAAAAAGGGTTGTTTGCCATCTTAGATTTCAGACATCAAAGCAAGATTGGATTTCATTTCTTATTATATTTATTATTATTATTATAATTATTTTATTTTATTTTTTTAAGCAACAGTTCTTACAACTAATCAAAATAAATACATAGACTACAGTTTTTTTATAATAAATTAATCATTTTCCTTGGAAAATAAATGATTACAGTAACAAGACATTTCTTCAATGTACACAAAACATTTAAACAAAAGAGTTAAGGTTAGGTTTGATTTGATTTATATTTAAAATAAATGCTGCGTTTTGTAGCTTTTCATTTATCAAAGAATCAGTTTCTGCAAAAATATTAAGCAACAGTGTTTTACATTAATAATAATAAATCTTGAACACCAAATCATCTTGTTACAATGATTTCTGAAGAATCACGTCACACTGAAGACTGGCAGAAAATTCAGTTTGCTTTTAAAGGAATAAATTGCATTTGAAAAAAAAATTAAAAGAGAAATGATTCAAAATTGCAGTAAGTTTTTATAATAATATGGGCAAGAATAAGAGCTATGTATTAATATTTAGTATGAATGATAAATCAATCAGTTGATTTGTTCACTTATGAACCACGTAAGATGTATATATGCATTTATACAAAACGTACAACTTTAACGGTACCTATTAAATTTCCTATACAATAATAAATCACATAATTCCTACCATCCCTACTCCACTCTCGGCAGGGAAAAATGGCAATAGCTGAGCAACATCACAGACTAAATCTAATCCAAAAGGCAGAACAGCAGACAGCCCTTCAGCTGCTCCTGTCAAAGGGGTGTGCCTCATGTCACATACTAAAAATACAACTCACTCCACCACACAGCCTAAACAACTGTACATAGCACTGCTCTGTCTCATCAGAAACAGTTGTAGACCGTTTGCAGAACTGCCCTCTAATCAGTTCTATGCACGCATCAAAGAATTACGATCCTCTCCTTCCTTTGTTTTAGCCGGATAGTGGGAGACGGCATGTTAGACACAACCACAAACCACAACTTTAATGAACACAACAAGGTTTCTAATGCACCAATGTTAATGGGAAGAGCACAAACACAAAATCTAATCTCCCAGAAACAGCTGTGTCCATAAGAATGAGTCCAGACATGGTTTTTAATAGCAAACAGGCTGCACTAAATAAAGGCAGCAGGGGGGAGCTGAATGTTAGCAGCCATAAAAATAACAACGTCACTACTGTTAGCACAGCCGCCATACAGCTTTTTCACAGTCCTATCTACAGTCTGAGTGACAGCAACATTTAAGGCATAATTAGATAAGTACAGTGTGGTTAGGTCTGAGCTAAGAGGGGATGCATCATACTGTTCTCTTTATAATAAATGCAATTATTAAGGGTTGTTGTCTCGTTTTATTATGTTAAATTGATGAACATTTTGAGTAAGAGTCTCTTTTCAAAGCTTCGCTGACATAATTGTGTTTCATTAACGCAAAATAACTGCAGTGGCTAATAACTGTTGCCATGGTTACCGTTGCTTAGCTCGTCATGCATCAGGTTTGCAAGCCACCTCTCTCTCTCTCTCTCTCATACACACACACACAGAAGCTATTGCATCCGCACAGTTTCATTTGTATTACAAGTAGATTTATAAAGTAGACTAAAATGAAAAACAAATGTGGAATAAGCTAGCTAAATTACATGGAATAGTTTGGAAATTACATATTCAGCTGCCCTACATAAAATGTGTGAAAGCTTGGAACACAGAAGTCTGTTGTATGTGACCCATTTAGTAACTTTGTGGTAGGCACTAAACAAAATTAGAATGGGCTGTTAAATTTAACTTGCTGTGGGTTTTTTTTCTTCCAGCTTTTGTGGGTGAGGCGCTAACACCAACACTTAATAAGTACATTTGCAACTTCCTAACTAAACTAAATACAGAAAATAAACATGTTCTCTAGTTACTATTGAAGGAGAACCTTTTATAGGCTTTTAGCAAAATCTGCAGTTTTCTTAACAAGATAATATTAGCTTGTACATGTGGAAAGTTGGTAGCTAGCCTAAAACATCTGAATAAAACCATCAGAGACTGTGTAGTTTTGCACTGTATTTCATTTCTATACAAACTCTCAAAAGCCACATATACCATCTCCAAAATAAAATAAATTCATATGCCACAAACGATATGTATCACTGCATTTTAAGGGTTCATGTCTAAAAGCAGGTTTAGTACAGCAACACACGTTGTCTACAGAGGTATTTATCGCGCATTACCAAGATCAAAGGTATCCTAACTGCACTCATAAAGTCCAGTGTAATCTACTTCATTCCTTACAATAACGGAATTTAACCTGCTGTCAACACAGAGCAAATCATTATCATCAGGTGTCTGACACTGTCCAAACAAACAGAGTGAGCAAGCTAGCAAATTTGAGAGAATGGGAGACAGACTTCACAACACACTTACTTCTTCCCTCCCTGTCTTCCTACTGTCCCTCCCCCATCTATCCAGTGAGATCATCACAAACCATTTGTAATTAACATCTCTCCAAATATCCAAGGCTGTTTTCTCCAGCAGTTCACACTATTAATAAAATTAAGAAAAAGTCAAATGTATTTTTAAACAGCAAATGAGGTTTAGTAGAACTCACCCGAGACCAGTACCCAAAGTAAAGTGTGCGACTATTCTTTTAGGCAAGCCACTCAAAATTCCTCAGGCAGCCACTTCACACTCCCTCTCTCTTTTATTTCTCCGTATCTCTCTCTTTCTTTCTTGACTCTTTCTATCTATCTACACACACAGAGTAATATTCTCAACTGGAGCGGCCCTGAACTATGGCTTTTGTTCCACATTGACAGACCTCTTGGTATGACCTCATGTGAGGGCGTTGGTGAAATAGCAAACACATATGCATGCTTAAGCAAGACACGTGCACACACACACACACACATACTGACAGATACATGCAAAATTCCTTTAGTCCACATCTGTGGCAAGTTTTAGGGAAACTTTAGTTTAGGGATACTGGGACAAATGCACACAGTCAAAGTTTTTCTCTCTTCTCTCCCCTCATTCTCACTCCCTATCACTTTGTCCGGCACTCTCTCTTTCCTTTTATCTCTCTTTCTCTCTGGCTTCGGCAAGTCTTTCTAAATGAGGTGCTAGGCTAAAACATCTGATTGACAAGCACCATGTGCTCCACTCTTATCCACTTTGGCTGCTGCAACAGAGCAGATATAGACCTACGAGAGGAAATGGGAAGCTAAGTGTACAATGCAATTCTTCAAAATTCAACAAAAAGGTCTCTGAAAACCCGCATGGCAATTTGGTTCATTTAAGCAATTAAAAAGGACAACATTCATTACTCAACATCCTATTCAATCGATCCAACTATTTTGGGATTATGTAGTGTAAATTAAGGGGAATATCTTTGTGGAAATAGCAGATAATTCAATAAATAAACCAATGGAAGTGGTAAAACATTTCATGAAAGTGCATAAGGAGCATGCAGAAGGTCTCACCTGCAGTCTGGTGGTTCTTCTGGCTGCTTATCAATAGGGGTAATACTCTCCTCGGGTGCAGGGGGGAAACTTTCCTCAGGTATTGGAGGAAAACTCTCAGGTGCTGGAGGAAAAATCTCCTCAGGAGCAGGAGGAAAACCGTCCTCAGGACCAGGTGGAAAACTGTCCTCAGGTGCTGGAGGAAAACTGTCCTCAGGTGCTAGAGGAAAACTTTCTTCAGGAGCAGGAGGAAAACTCTCCTCAAGTGCCGGGGGTAAATTCTCTTCAGGTGCTGGAGGAAAACTCTTCTCAGGAGCAAGAGGAAAACTCTCTTTAGGTGCTGAAGGAAAACTCTCTTCAGGAGCAGGAGGAAAACTCTCTTCAGGTGCCGGGGGGAAACTCTCTTCAGGAGCAGGAGGAAAATACTCTTCAGTTGGGGTGTAGAATTCTTGATTTGTCTGAGGTGAGCAGACGGTCTCAAATGGTCTAGAGAGAAAATAAACAAAAAAGAAATTTTGCTTACTATTTGTCTCAATAAAAACTCCTTATAGCCTGTATGCATGTAAGTGTATGTGTGGTGCTCGAATATGTGAAGCCCAGCGTGTGTGTGTTTGTGCGTGGGTATGAAAGGATTCTTTCTTGCCCTAAAGGGCATGAGTTGATGTCACTGTTGAGGTCACCCTCAGGGGATAATGGGATCCATTTTAGCTCAAAACGTCATGTAAGAATAAAACATTTATATCAGTGGCAGTGAAAACCACTACATTTCTTTCAACATATTTGTAAGTGCAACAAAGTCAATTTTCCTCACGGTCTGTCATTTTACAAACAAACATCAAATGAAATGTACCTGTTTTCTGTAGATCCACAGGTAGTCTCATCTCTCTGCTCTGGAATTATCTGAGACACGGAGGCTGCCTCCTTCAGAGCTCTGAGCCAATCAGAAGCTTCAGAGTAGTTGACTGCATCTGACCCCTCAGGTACAAAGGCTGCACTTAGGACTCTGCTGTCTGAACTGTAGTTAACCTGTGATACCTGCTCTGTTCCTGTGCCTGAACCCAGCAACACATTTGCAGCTGTTGACACCTTACTGACTTCATCTTCAATAGCTTCCCTTTCATCTTTCTCTATTGCTTTTTTGCTTGGAAGGGATTCTATGTCTCCCGGAGAGCTATCTGCTATTTCACTTTGCTCACTGCTACTTTCAACCGTCTTTGTGGCGTTTTCACGCAAATTTTGGATAAAAGAGTTAGTGGGCTGCTGACTACACTGTTGATTGACTACAGGAGGGGACTTGAGGGAATCCTGGGGGTCAGTCATCAAGCAGACAGAGGTCTTAGGGTATAACAATGACACAACCTGTTTCATTTCAGACATTGTCACATTAGAAACCTTTTCAATTTGCTGGTCTACATTATCAACTATTGCTTTATAAGGGGAACATAAAGCCTGCTCCAACTTGCTTTGGTTTTCTTCAGAGATGCTTTCTTCAATTATAGACTGTGAAGACTTAGGTTCAGCCCCTTTGAACATTTCTATGTAATCCATTTCAATATCCTTGTTCTTTTCTTCATCCGTCATCTGTTTACTCATCTCTTCCTGAATTCCTTCTCCCTTTTGTACATCATTTGAAATGGTGTCTTCTTTCAGAGAACTGATTGTGTTCGCAGTGTTCAAACAAGTTCTTACATGTTCTAACGGCTGTTCAGAACACTGTGTATTCTGCTCCTCTGTGTTTTGGGTACCGTCTGGGAATTGCTCTGACAAATGCTTATTAAGCTCCTCCATCCTCCAGGCGGCTGTCTCAGATTGGGGAGCGGAATTAGGAGTGTTAGGTTCTGGTGCATCTTTAGGGGCCTGATCCACACTTATCTCTTTTTCCTCTTTAATAGGTTTTTGTAGCACAGAAGCAGAGGATGTGGTGGTGGAGAGCTGGCAATCAGAGTACTGTAAAATGAATTCTTTCTCTTGCTGTATTTGGGAAGGTTCTGCTGTAGACATCTGTGCAACATCACTCATTGAATCAGAACTGATCTCAGTGTTTCCAGTGTTTCCAGGGGAAACAGAGTCGAAACATTTCTCTTCGGTTTTAGATCCTGCTTCATGGTGTAAGAGGGTGGGAATCACAGAGAACCCACTTGAGTGATTTACAGGAACTTCTGAGCCTTTCTTGGTGTCAGGGACTTGGTTCCACACATTCTCATGTTCATCTGCGCTGACCTGTGATTCGGTACAATCTGCATGTTTACTCATACTTTCCTGTGATGTTAAGATGGCAGGCTCTTTTGCCTCTGTAGCCTCTATAACCGGTTTGACTTCTAAAGTTTCAGATGCTGACGATGCTGTTACAGACAAGTTGGGAACTGACTGAGTTTGGATTTTACCTGAAGTACTTTCACCACAAACAGGAAAATTCTCACTGTTATGATCTATTGTTTGAATTGTCTTCTGTTCATTCTCTGGACATATATTAAATCCAGCAATATCTTTGTTGTAGCCCCCCACTAGTGCGGCACTCTCTAATGTGCTGTTTAGGGATCTTTGAGCCTCTGCACCACAATACATCACCCCCTTCTCTTGCTTTTCACTTGCCTCAGCATTTGCATGATTATTGGTCTCAGCGTTTTCTAAAACGTTGCTTTTACTCACACTTAACATTGCTTCTGGGGCACTTATAAAGTTCTGTTGCAGCTGGAGCTCTCCAGATTGTGAAAATGCCAGATCTGACTGGCTCAAATCCCTTGGATCTTGTGTGTGGTTTCTCTCAGGAGAAGCATTCACCATGGCACGCAGGGTGTGATCAATGACTGGAGGAGATTTTTCAGTTAGTGCCCCTCTACAACCCAGAGCCTCTTCTATAATCCCTTCAGAGGTTAAACCAGGATCAAGCATAGGGCTAGAGTGCAATCTTTCTCTTGGAATGGTTTCATCCAATAGTTTTTTTTCTTCTGATAGATTGGAGAGATTTATTAATGTCTGATTTTCTCCTTGTGTTCGATCAGCTTTTTCTTTTGCAGCAGTCTTCTTCTGTTTTTGAGAAGTATTTATTTTTTCTGCAATGGATTTTACATTTTGTACCTCATTTTCTTGCAAAAACTCCCTGTTTTGCTCTCCTCCCATCACCTGACTTTTATTCATTTTCACACTGTCAGATAAATGCTGAACAGGCTCCTCAGTCATAAGTGTACCGAGATTGTCCTTCAAGTGTGTCAGGAGTGAATCACGTTTGATTTCATCTTTAGGACTTTGTTGCATTGTCAAAGCAGGTTGATAATTAAGCATTTCATCCGCACAGGATGTTTCAGGGGAATTAGTCTCTTCTTTATCATGCTCCTTAGTATGCATTCCTTCTTGTTCCTTCCTTTCACGCTGCTTTCCATTTTTGTGTTCCTTCCCTTCTTCCTGAGTGGCACTAGTTTCATTTATTGCATTGGATTTTTCTTTTGTTTCCTTTACACACTCCTTGTTGTCCACTCCCCCTTTCACAGGCTTGAATTCTTCAGACGTGTCTTTATTAATTACCTCATTTTCTGTAGTAACATTTGAAGGTGTTTTGTAGAAATTGTTTTCATTTACAGGTCCTTCACTCTTCTCTTTTCTAACAGCAGCACTCACAGTTCTGTCATTCTGTTTCATCTTTGCATTTTCAACCATATCTGGGTTCTTTAACTCTAGCGGTGAATCACCTGACTGTCCTAGTCTGTCAGTTGTAACCAAAAGGTCCCCAGATGATGCTGTAGTTTCCTGTGTGGAGAAACCAACATCTGCATTTTGAGATAATAACATCTCTTCATTCACATCCAGTTGTTGATTAGATTTGTCTGTAATATTCTTTACCATCTCTGTGTCAGAATCACACACACAGTTCACACTGCAATCCTCCCCGGGTCCTGCTACAGCAATATCACAGTCATTAACGGACTCACAGTGACTCAGCATTGGGCCTGGAACCTTTAGTACAATGACAGACACATCCCTGGCATCACTGTTAGTGCTTTGTATGGTAGTTGAGGAAAGATCCCTTTGTGCTGGTGCTGTAGTCTCCGCTGCAGGAACAGAAGAGACAGTTGTGTCCCCAGCATTCGCTGCATCATTTTTCATCATTTCATTACTGAAGTGTGATTCAGTCTGATATAGCAGCATGTCGTCACACTTGTCTTCTTTTGACAGAAATAGCATCTCTGAGATTGTAGTAGGCTGCTCAGTGTTGGATTGCTCGTCTTGTCGAGTGCAAGGGCACGTGCTGTCTATGTCTGGGCCAGTGGCTGGAGGCATGGAGTTGGTTTTTACCTTTGATTCAACTTCAAATGAGTATTTTTCTGATTTTGACTCATGCTCTCGACTGTAACTCACAAGATTCTCTGAATTACCTGCACATGTTAGGTCTATATCACCTGCTTCACACAACCCACATCCTTTTGATTCATCAGTCTCTTCGTTCAGCTTTTCCTTAGCGATAAGTAGAAATTCTGTATGCCTTTGTTCAACTCCTTCAGGCACAGTCATATCAGCCAGCTCACCATCAGGGCTGCTATTATGACCCTCTTGTGGATATACATCCGGTAGTAAAACACTGTTCTTCTCAGTGGATGCTGACTCATCTTGATTATTTGGAGCGATCTTAATAACATTCAAATATTCTTTATTTTCTTGCTTCTCTTTACTTACTTCAGCTGCTTCTATAGTTTCATTAACCACATCCTCAGCTTCAGTAACACAGGTGGTCTGACCTGCAGCTGACAGTGATGAAACAGGATGTTCCTTGCTGACATCAGGAGTTTCATCTGTCGCTTTTCCATCATCTTCACAGCTGCTCGTATTTACATTTACATTTGCAAGCTTTAAGGTAGTGTCAACCTGCATTTGAGATGTACTAGTCATTTCTCTGCAGTCCTTTGACTCTTTAAACATCATTTCCACTTTTTCTCTCTGCTTTCCATTTTTTTCTTCGTTACCTTCCTCTTCAGAGGCTGTTCCATGCAGGTCAGTATTTCTCTGGCCAGTGGTCGGTTCTGTCTGAAGAGGTAATGCTGGTTTGCTGATGCTGAGAAAACCTTTAAAGTTAAAGCTAGCCTCTTTTACTGGATGATGCAGACTTTCGAATACCATTAATGGAGGCAAAGAGGCACATTCAGGCATTTGGCATTTCAATGTTGTATCCTTTTGGTTCTCCAAAGAGCTCTCCATACCTTTTGAAGACCCTTCCACTTTGGCGATGTCCCTCATGTTTACTTGTAGCTTGGCAGATGTGTCTTCACTTGTAGGGGATATTTCTTGTCTTTGTTGCTGTGTCTTGATGGATGTGTCACAGCTTCTAGTCTGTGAAGAGTTCAGTACCTGTTGATCGTTGAGACATTCGTTTTCGAAAGTAACTGCTGGTGGAAGTGATCTATCACTGCCTGGCAGTTCTGCTCCTGATGCACTTGGGCTTGGATTCAGATTAGCCTCTTCCTCTCTCTGCGCTTCTGTCTTTGTAGAGTTTATGTGGGAAAGAGGAGGGGGTGGGCTGATGGAGTCGCAGTCGTTTATTCTATTGATGGTCAGAGGAAACGGGGCTGTGTCTGCTGTGACAGGATGGATGAGGTCACTCTGGTCTTGTGTTGCCGTTGGTAATGCTGTGATGCGATGGGATGGACACGTCTCAGTTGCTGCCTCTGTCTGTGACACCCTGCTGGCATGTGCTGTGTTCTGTGCTCCGCCTTCGCTTGCCTTTTTCCCTTCCTCTTCGCTCTCTCCTTTTCTCTCCTTTGATCGGCAGCACTCCACCTTCCAGTCACATGTTTCAAGAACACAAGGAAAAGAATAGGTGACCAGAGCTTTGTCCTCTATGCCGACTGTGCAAGTATCCTTGTCTCCGGCTGGGGAGAGTGCGATCGGAAGACCCCCTTTCTTCCCCTCACTCTCCGTCGAGTTGCCACAGCTTTCCTCAGTCGCCTCCTCTTTCTGAACAGGTGAGCACTTAATATCTGGAAAAATGAGTGAGGTGCAATTGTGTCCCTTTTCAGCTATAAATTTACTTAATGTTTCCTCTGAGCTCGGAGACTCATCTGCTTCCAGCACTGTCGATTCTCTCTCTGCTGCTTGTAATATTATTGCGGCACTTTGGAACGCATCACCTCTCTTCTTCTCTCCCTCGCTTTCTATCATTTCTGGCATCGTGGGTGTTGTTTGTAGCAATGTGGAGGCAGTGGACTCTGCTGAAGCTCGTTCAAGGGCACTCTCTTCCTCCTCCTCTTTTGCACCGGCACGGCTCAAAGCATGTGAATTCTCCCACAGTGGTGCGTGTGCACCAGCTTCACCGCCTAAAGGCGTTCCATTCTCCTGCTCCAGCGGATATGTCTTTAAGTCACATCTCCCTATGGCCTCGTATTCAGAGGCTTGGCAGAAATCAATCACAACAGCAGACACATTTTTCTCATGTCTGACTTCCCCTGTTCTACATTGGTTGTGGTGTATGGTTTCACGTTCGGATATTGATTTGCAGGGTCCATCTGTCTGATCCTGGTTGTCGTTTTGCTCAGGCCTCTGTGGAGAGTCCAGTAACAGGGCAGGTGGAGCCTCAGCCAGGGAAAGATGAGCCACGGGTTCTGGAGGTGGGGAGAGAATCAATTGTTTACCCTCCGGACTCAGCTGTTCTGGGAGTCCTAATTTCTGTCTTTGATGGTCAAGTCTTGATCCTACTTTCATGTTTGTTTCTATCGGTCCATTTAACCACTGATGTGTCCCTGACTCCACCTGTTTCTGTATGTTTGGTTGTGTGCTTATTTTAGCTTCTAAATGTAACGTGTGACCAGAAGGTTTATCCGTATGCGTGGATTGGCATGCCAGCAAATCACTAATTAACTGACTGTGTGTCTCTATTTTTACTTCATCTGAGTTCTGAATCATCTGTGCAGCTTTTGCAGAACTTCTGATTTCTTCATTTAAAGGATTTGTCTCTTTAGGAATTACTCCTGTTTCTCTCTGGGTTGTCTGTGCAATAATGTTTATTTTCTCTTCATATTGTAAACTCTCACCCTCCAGGGTGTTATTCAAAGAGCAGATATCTTGTATTGATTGATCTTGGGTAATTGTTTCCTTTGCCCCATCAATTTCTGATGTTGTTTGTGTACCTGTCCATATAGTAAGTGTGTTTTGTTGACCCGCTTTGTTCTCAGCTGTGTCTATTTTTGCCTTTACATCTGACTTTATTTGCTGTTCTGCCTCTGACAGCTGGCCTCTTTCTTCATTGTAGTTTTCTGTAATATCCTGAACGTTTTTGACATCCTCAGCTCCAGCTGCACATGTATCACTTTGCTTTCTTCCTAGAACATAATCTCTGAAACTAAACACCCCCTCTTCGCCCGATGTTGAGTCATTTGTGTGCGCTCCATCATTTCCATGGCAACCTTCACGAAATTCAGCAGGTTTATGTGAAGATGAACCAAAATCCTTTTCAGCAATCTCGGTTTGATTTTTCTCATCACCTACTAAGAAAAACCTGTCCGGATCACCTGCTGTCCATGTGTCTCCATGGGAGGATATGCCAAGAGTAGCCATTTCATCTTCACATTCCCTTAAAGCTTCCTGGAGTTCATAATCCATCTGGGCAGCTGAAGGACTGAGGGATGGAACATGTTGCTGAGATTCACTAGACAAGTGGGTTTGGGCCAGTGATGCGGTCTCAGGAAAACCTTGGTCACCATCACAGCTATCAGTGTTCACCAAAAGAGATAAATATGAATAAAACTGCTCTGTGAAACAATCAGTTGGTCATTCCACACCAAGCCAAAGCACTCCACTCCACCTCATGCCAGAGACAGGATGATTCATGCATATGCACAACTAAGCACTATAAATGCGCAAGATCCAAAAAGCACACAAACACGCGAGCACACACTTCAAAAAATAATAATCACTACTCTAGTATTTTGTTTTCTTAAAATCAGGTAAATTTGCTTGAGAACAAAATTTAATGATAATGATTTTTTTTTTTTTTATTAGGATTATATTTCTTACCTCCTGATATTTTATTTTAAACAAATATAACATATTTTAGTGAATTAATTTAGTGAATTAAACTTTATTCAAGATATAATCTATGAAAATTGGTATTTTCATTGATTCTGCTACTGTAAATTGACTTTGTTTAAGGCCGTTTACATAATTAAATAAGAAACTAAATCCTTTTTCTTATGTGTAAAAAAGGGTTTAATATACACTGTGCCATGATTATTTTTATTTATTGATTTATTTTCTTACCCACTGGGCCATCCACTTCATTTCCTCGTTTCAAATTTATGAATAGTATAAATCACTTGCAATTCTGTTACATTTTTATTGGTTAAAATCAAGATGCTGAAATCTGTTCTGTATTTTTTTTTGAAAAGGTAAAATCAGCGTTTGCCAAGTAAAAAGCCTACATAAAGACATAGCCTTTTATAGACTTGGCATAAAATCACATGCTTTAGAGCAAGGTTAATGCTTCAATGCTTTTAGCATCCATTAAGGACCCAGTGTAACTGACTACCTGTACAGTACGTGACAGAACAGCACCAGCCAAAAAACCTGCTAAATGTCTCTAACAACCTTAACACTGCAGATTATATAGAACCTGGTGAATCACTGTTACTCTGCATATCACGTTTCAGTGACTAACAACCCAATAAAGCAGCTACAGCTGATCTAATATGACATCCATCCTTCCCCCACACTGCCTGCCTCATCTTAGTAAGCTTCTTTCTGTGCCTCCAGGGGAATTAACAGAACAGAGACAGCTTAGCTAACAAATTTTTGCCTGTCATTTTAAACAAAAAACCTATCAATCACCTTCACCTCAAATGGCAACCAATGAGAAAGCAGATCCTCATGAAATTCTCCCTGATTGGACCACAGCGTTCACGTGATCTGACAACTTGCTGAAATAGACGACAACAGGAACAACCATGCAGCCTTTTTCTTTTTTCAGTAAATGATTATGACTGGAAGCTGCCGCTCCCACTCAGAGGAGGGAAGAAAAATGTTTAAAACCCTTCTCTGGCATAACTGGATAGTCAGACAGCTGTACTGCAGTTTAAGTTACAGCAATTATGCTTGTATGTGCTAAAACTTACTTGAGGCCTTTTGGCATACTGCATGTCTGAATGAATTACAGAACTGCAGCCACTCCCTACTGCACTGTCAGGCAGAATTTCAATACCCACAATCCTCGGCCCTTCACTGAGCACTTCAATTGCTTTTTTAGCAAAAAAACACAATCTAAAAAGATTACATAAATATTAATACTAATACTAACAACCGGTCTACTGACAGGATTTAGCTGTGACAAACTAACATGTAGTACACACTTAAAACAAGTATGTCAAGTATGAATCTGTCTCTGTCCGCACAAGTCTATGCAATTGCAACCAGATGTAATAATGTGTTAATAACTCTCTGAAGAGGGAAACTCAAAACAATCACAAATATACACACACCACACTGGAACACAGCTTCCTGTTAAGAAGGACACCTCTTACGCTGTATATTGATCTAGTGTGGTAAACCATAACCTTTCACCTCATGCATGTTAAAGAGTCAGTTTAGTTCACAGCAAACCAACCAGCTTTAAAGCCAAACATGTTCAACAAACCACTAACCCAGCTGGTACAACTACTAACATGTGCAAATGTTTTTCCAGCTGTGAAAAGGTATGTAAAAACATTCCGATCCTAAATATGACAGATATTGTATTCAAATATTTAAATAAAATGTTTATAATAAATTTTCAAAAAATGTATTTTGTGTTAAAAAGCAAGCTGTTTCTGGTTGTATTCTGTTTATAAACTTACTGTATGTTCTGTAAAAATAAATAGTTCTGAAAACATTTTTGAAGCTTGTTTTATTTAAATGCTGATAACATTATATAAACTTTTTTTAAAGTTTGGCGGTTTTGTGCCATATTAGCAAAAACATAAAAGCATACAACATGGATTTAGGCTACTTTACCCTAGAAAAACCTAATATATATTTCACATTTAGGTATACAGTAGTTTAAATATATTAACATATTTACTGATATATCGATTGAAACGTACATATGTAAACTTTAATTGGAGTACTACTTGTGCACCATGCACACTTCTTAATATTATGCCTAAAAAGGTCACTATTAATTAGGATCGTATGATCTTTGATCTTTAAATGCAGATATTTAAAGTTTACCTGAAGTACACTCGCCACTTTATAGCACATACATAACCATATAAATGTATTTATGTACTGTGGGTGAAAAATTCATTATTAAATGTATTTCAATGTATATTTAATTTATAGATTTTTTTTATAACCCAAATACATAAACAGCACATCATGATGGGTTTTTTTTGTTTTCCTTTCTACATTTATGTGTATACTGCAGTATAGCTTACTGTATATGCAACTAATATTCAACATTTTAAGATATAAAATAATTCTGTGCTTATTGAACTCCATTAACACAGCACACATCAATAATCACACCCAAAACACAAAATGGAGCAAAAGAGATCTCACCAAAATCTATTACATATAAAACATGAATGCACTTTGGCCGAGTTAACAATGTCATGGCTCTTATGCTTTAACAGACTGGTATCTCTCTGTCTCCATTTTAATCAATCCTCTATTACCTCTTCGTGAGGCCCACTACTGGTGGACTGGCCTCCATGTAGTGCTCTAGGCTTGCCAGCAGAGGGTTGGCAGTGCCACCCAGTGCCACAGGCTCATTCTTCATTTCACCCAAGCTCCCCTGCTCAAAACTTTACACACACATACACAAATAAATACCCATGAATCTGAGCCTCATAACATCAGGACTCAAAATGCAATTACTAATCAAGCTGTAAAAAAATCTAAGAAGATGGGTTTTATTAACAAAATAATTTTACAACCAACCTTTAGTCCACTGTGTCAACAGGCTACTGAAATGCATTATAATATGTATTTATATAAAATTCACAAATTCTGTCCTTTTATTCCTGGATCTTACAGCAGATATTTCTTAGAGAATATCCTGCTGTCATATACACTATATACTATGACATAGTATACATAATATATATATATATACACAATAAAAATAGTAATGTCTTTTATAAATTTTAATTCGCATCACCTCCATAAAAATCACGTAAAATCAAAATCATTGGAGTATGTCTGGGTTTTACCACCTTAACAGCTGGCAATGTTTTGGCATTTTGTAAGCCTGCCAATTGTCCATTCAACAATTTTCAGTCAATTTTTCCATAGAAATGAGTCAGAGATTAATGGAAATTCACTGTGTGTTTATCCAGCCAAGTAAGTCCAAGGAGTAAGACGTCACATAAACGAGTGAGCAAATATCAGAGTCCAATCTTATCTGTGGCTTCCAGTTTCAAGATTAATGTGATCCTGGACCACAACACCAGTCTTCAGTCGCTGGGGGTATATTTGTAGCAATAGCCAAAAATACATTATATACATATATTAGGGGTAGGCATAGATTCATTTTGAAATTAATCTAGATTAAAATGGCTCATTTGAGAGTAAAGAGTAAAGCCCTATTCGGACGGGACTAGTTTTACAGGGGGTCTTTAGAGAAGGTTTTGTTTCACAGATGGACTTGGTGATTTTAATCCTGTTCGAATCTGCCATGTCTGTGTTCTTCTTTTACAACCTCGGCGATAATTCGGTGAGTTCGAATGCGATGTCTGTGATATAATTTTTCATAACGCATTCTTGTTTTGGCCAACGCTATGCCGTAGATCCTCTTACCACACACACGTTTAATATATTTTGATATATAAAGCAAATAAATAAATACAAATAAAGAGTCAGATCACGTAAACTGTTAAAAGCAGGAGCAGCGCACACCGCTTGTGCTTTCATTCTGGCTATAGACAATTCCTGTCGTATTTTTCAGCGTTCTTCTCCGAACACTGTGTGCCATGTGCTTTGATTTATGTCATTGCCAGCATACTTTGTTATGCGACTGTCTATAT
>JAUCNO010001053.1:5759162-5788297 GCA_032353835.1 Enteromius viviparus
TAGTTACAGACATATTACAGCTCTAGATACTATGTAGCAATCTTTACGTACACTGTGGTTACATACTAGATACACATGTAGTTACTATGTAAGTACACAGGTATTAGGGATACTTAATATAAAGTGGGACCAAAAATTTACACAATTCTATCATAGTAAAACAATTGAAAATGGGGAGAAAAAGTCATGATGAAATAAATTTTTCTCCAATACATGTTAGCCACAAATATTGGCACCCAATTATTGCTATGTCCTTTCCCCAAGATAACAGCTCTGAGTTTTTTCCTGTAATGCCTGACGTTTTTGAGAACACCTGATAAGAAAAAAAAACACATGCAGAATCTCTCTAGATCTCTCCCCCCGCCCAGAAGGCGTGAACTTTCCATAGGAAACAGTGGAGAAGGGGAGGAGGAGGGATGCACGAGAAGCAAGAAGCAGGGAAATGAAGGCTGGGAGAATTTATAGTGAAGGGGAGAGATTTAATTGGGCACTAATGAACAAGGAATGATTAAGTAAACTGGCTGTCAGCTGTGTGTGATTACTTGTTCAGCGATCTTCTCGAAACCATGTTTTTGCAAAACATTACCTTTGTGCTCAGTGACTAATTCTTGTGTTTATTTGATGTATGTTTTGGATTATTGTCTCAGTGGAAGACCCAACCATGGCCCATTATAAGATTTCGAACAGAGTCAGTCAGTTTTAGATTTGCTATCTGTTGGTGCAGTATTTGGTAGAATCCATGATGCCATGCTTCTAAACAAGATGTCCAGGACCTCCAGCAGAAATATAGGCCCACAACATCAAAAATACAGCAGTATATTTCATTGTCCACATAGAGTACTTTTTATCCTTGTGTTCTCCAAACACATCTTGAGTGTTTGCTGCTAAAAAGCTCATTTTTTGTTTCATCCGATCATAGAAGCCAGTCCCAGTTGTAGTTGTTTTTGAATGAGTGAGGAGACAACAGTATGAGTCCGGGGCATCCTTGAGATGGATGGATGGATGGAGATAAATAGATAGTATTATTTAAAAATAAAAAGAACTAAATTAATTACAGTATGTCTATTATGATTGAGCTGTAATTTTGTCAGTGTCAAAAAATATTATAACTAGGGGTGGGCATAGATACATTTTTTTTTAATCTAGATGAATGTAGATGAATCTTGAAAAAAACGTACTTTGTGATTTTAATCCCATGCGAATCTGCCATGTCTGTGTTTTTCTCTCACCTCTGTGATGATTCTAGAGTCCGATGTCTGTGATATTCTTTTTCACAACATGTTTCCTTGTGTGTTTTGGCCAACGCGATATGCCGTAGATGTGCTTACCACACCCAAGTTTAATATAATTTGATATATAAAATAAATAAATAAATACAAATAAAGAGCCAGATCACGTAAGCTGTTAAGAGCAGGAGCAGCGCACGCCAATTGTGCTTTCATACTGGCAGCGTTTGTCACGCACAGCTGAACCGCCGATTCTACAGCATCTTATTCCTGTTGTATTTTCCAGCACTCTTCTCTGAACACTGTGTGCCATGTGCTTTGATTTATGTCATTGCCAGCATACTTTGTTATGCGACTGTCTATATTATACTATATACTTCTGCTCTGCTCCTGCTACGCTGCGCATGTGAAAGCTCTCATCCGTATACACGTGCAGCGAAAGTCATCATTAGTATAGACCCAGCTCCCAGCCCAACTTTGTGAATAGATTACCGGCGATATTGTTTTTATCTCGTGTTTACACAGCACATTAATGCTGATAACGGCCCACCACTAATATATACACAGCTTTCAGATGATGTATTATATATCATGTATAAATCTATATAATGTATTAAATTGGGTTTGTGGTTCAGGGTCTTGCACCATTTGTGTCCTAAACCCCCAGGTGAGTTCATAATTTTATGACACCTTTTGTTGAACTTTAATAAAAATAAAGTTCAGTCATCATTTACTCAAACCTTTAGCAGACATTTTTCAAAATATCTGCTTTAGAACGTCATTTAGGATTGGAATGATGTAAGAGTTTTAAATACCATACTTTTAACTGCATCAGACAAATATTATCATTATTACCTTTTTAATCTCTCTATTTTTGTTTTCAAGAATGCAAAATACTTTTTTTGTTTACCAGTATGCAAAACATAACCGAAAGGTGGAAAAATTTGCATCGGATGTGAATCAAAAAGAATTTCAAAAGAATCAGGCACCCTGTTGAAACTTGCCCCTTCGCTATGTGTCAAATGACAGATCCACTCCTCAGAGCAGTCCCCTGAGGTAATCAATGTGTTTGTATTGAGAGAGAGAGAAATTGTTGAGACCTACCCAAGCGAGGTTCCCCAGGTGAGATTGAGCTCTGTGCTGAGGTCGAGGTCTATGCTGGGCAGCAGTTCATCAGGAAACTCTAGCTCCTCTTTATCCTCCTCTTCCTCTCTTCGCCGCTTTTCTTCCTCGTCAGCAGACACCTGTGGCTCTGCTTTGACTGAATCAGTGTGGACAGATCCGTTCTCAGCAGTGACAGACTTCTCCTTCAGTGCGATCACCTTGTCAGTGTGTACTGCAGCCTGACAAACAAAATAGCAGCAGTTAGAGCACATTCAATCTGTTTTTAATTAGAGATCCGTAAATCACTCAGACCAGCTGTACACACCTAAAATGGCTTACTTGCCACTTTGCAATCACGTCAGTTGTTCAAACCGAGATTACGTTTCTTCAAACACAGGGTTTGACATTTTACATCAAAGAAAACACACCCACCATGTCAATAAAAATAAAATGCTGAGGTGATTCCAGACTAGGCTACACACCCTGATCATTTATCATTGTGCCACCAGCATTTTCAAACTAATATTTAAAGATAAACATGTTTTTAATTAATCCAACACACCAGGCATGTTCATATGCCCTTCTGTACACGTGAATAAACAATGTTAAAAAACAACATATGATTGTATACTAAAAGGTAATTATAGTTTCATAGTGAATTTCTACAGAATTAATTAACTTATTGTGCAATCAAAAACGAGGCGAAATGAAGTGATTATTCTGACTTTACTGGTTTTACCACTATTCTTTCCAGATGAAATAAGACAGCCCCTTTTAGCTGAGCTACATTAACCACAGGGAACTTAAAACACAGATTAAATGCATTCTGAAGCATTTTGTAAAAGGCCAGGCCAAACAAACACATGTAAATCCATATACGTGTATAGATTATTTACTATGTGATGTTTAAATGCATTTAATTTCTTTATAAATGCTTCTGTTACAGTGCAGCCCTATTTAATTTACATAGTTGAAAAAAATGACTTAACACCTTCTTTTAAAAAATAAAATAATAATATACAACTATGTTTTAAAGTCCTAAACTAGTGCAAATATTATATAAATGATACAATTATACAACATTTGCATAATGAACACTATAATTGCAAATAAGAGAGAATCTTACCCCTCCAAAACAAAGACACACACACTCATTTTATTCATTCACACACTCATTGATCAACAGTATGATTCACAGGCAAGTCATTGTGCAGCAAAAGAAGATCATGTTGCAGGCTCTCCGGAGCACAGGCCACATTAGAGATGCATTACACAGGAGCCCCACATCCATTAACCATTGTTTTCAGCATCTTTGAGTCCTGTACACACATCACATGCACTTGATACACATGGGTGCATTGCATTCTCACCTCTGCTGTAGGTTATCTCAGAGCTTTAAGACTTTAAAAGTGAATTCATGCATTGATCTACATTCCCAGGCCTGAGCACCAACACCACTCAATTTGAATCACGTCAGGGTATCAAATGAAATGCCCCGATCTAAGACCAGACAAACTCAAGGGTTCGGATTCCAATAGCTTATTCAGAGTTTTCATTTGTTAACCAAGTCTGGAATAAACACAAGGGTTTCAAATATCAGTAACATTTAGTAGTGACAGATGGCTGGATTTTAAAAAACACCAAACAAACAGTAAAAGCACTGAAGAACAGGATGCACTTCACACACCAGCAAACAATCACTGTACTGTATCGCTCTTTCCATAAATCTCTCCCTCAGCCCTTCATATAAAAACAACCCAGTGTCTGCTACACTGCTCCAAAAGTCTTGTCATCAACCTGACAATCTGTTTACACAGTCACAGACAACAAATCAAGGCCTTACTATGTTATCTGAACACGGTAAAGAAGTAAAAATAATAATGCTTATCTTGGTTACACTTTATTTTGGTAGTACGCTTTAGACATTCTACTATAAGATACTTTATAACTACATGTCAACTATGTCTACTAATTCTCAGAGTAGACTGTAAGGGTAGGTTTAGGGTTAGTAGAATAAGTTGACATTGTTTCTAAAAGTCAGCATGTTGTATGTAAAATGAAAAGTTTAACTAAAAATTTACATGAATTGAAAAGGGGTTAAAATGGGTCAATAACCAAAATGTTCTTACATATCATTACCTATAAATATGAAACATGTGACACATTTTCAACATTGACTGTTCAACTGACTTTGTATCTATTTTTAACTTTAATAACATGATAAAGCCATAACATGCGGCCAAACCATTACCATACATCAAATACTTCAATCTTTGATCATAAGAAAGGACTTTTTAAACTTCCTAAGCACTGAATTATTATTCAAGCTGTAAGACCACATTTTTCACACCTACACTTGAGTTTAATAGAATAATAGCACACTTTGTCTGCTTATGATATTGTTTCTCATGCTTGGTTTCAAGTTCCACAACTTCCTGTTTCCTGTCTATGCTTTGAACCTATGTCTGAGCCCTAGAAAACCTTATTGAGCACACAGTAACTAAAGTAAATCACACTGAGTGAGCTACGTTTGTCTGTAGGTGTAGTAGATTTTAAACTGATAAAAGCTACACAGGTGAATCTCTTACCCAGATCTGCTGATCCATATATACAGCACACGGGGCCTTCTGGAGAACGAAACAGGTAACATCAAATCACTGCTGTCTTTTTAAATAATGGGCCACTCTCCTCCTTTGTCCTTTGACCTACAGCATGAGTGAACCTGAAAAGCAGACCCCATATGGTCTCTTTTGCCCTGCCCCTTTTACAAACCACATTGTCCTCCTCTACAGTAAATCCCTGCTGTTAACTACCATGCGTCCTTGCTGTGCAGTGTTACTGGTTGCCATGGCAATTGTATAAGCCCAACACAGTAGACTGACCTCTAAATAGTTGTGGGATACACACACAACCCGTAAATTATATGAAATGCAGTCCAGTTTTGAATAACTATATAAAACTGACCGAAGCATTATCCATATTTAGGACACACACTCTAGAGTATTCAGCTAACACGCAACAGTTCTCTCAATACAACGTAAATCAAACTTTTACATTGCAAAAAAGTTTTTAATCAATCTTTTTCACTAAAATGTTTTCACAAAATGTTTTTTAAAACTGAAAACTTTACTGCCAAAAACACATTGGTTACATCTTAGTTTGGGGACCACATCTCACTATTAACTAACTATAAGCTGCTTATTAATAGTTATTAAGGCAAATGTTAAGTATGGGTTAGTATTAAGGAATCAAAATGTGATTGTGCAGAAGAAGGCATTTCAGTATATGTGCTTTATAAGTAGTAATAACCAGCTTATATACTATGCTAGTAATATGTCGGCCTATGCTAAAAACTAATTAGTAATAATGAGTCCCTAAAGTGTTACCAATACATTCTCTTAATATCTCATGCACTGTAGATTTTAGTTTGTCTTAAAGATTTAAGAGATTGTACCTGGTAAATAAGAATTTATTATATATATATAAACATTCAGTTCATTCAAATATACATAAATAAAACTCCCATTTCCTGCAAGCCACTAAATAAATCACAATCTTACCTTCTCTAAGGAGGTACACACACCTTCGCACGAGACTGCTGCAGTTTGACAGTGCAGCACTCGTGCGATAAACTCTTCGTAAGCGCAAGCAGAGACGTGTGCGTGTTTAGGTTCAGCAGGGCAAAGACACAAACATGCTGCAACACATGCTGCCGGTCGTTCCTATGTTCCAGTCTCCTCCCCAGACTCCTGACTCAGCTCCCTTCACCTCTCCTGCTATAGATCCATGCCCTTCACAGGAGATCTCTGCTAGTCCCTGGAAGTGAGAGACAGACTGTTCCTCCTGAGAAGCTGTAGTACGAAATCTCCGGGTAGAACACTCACAGAGCAACTTGAGTAGTGATCCCTCCTCCTCCTATGTCTAACTCTGTGAGCATGACGCTTCTGCCCTCTGATCCCTCCCTCTCCAGCTACCTCCTGCCTCTTATGTCTGCTGCTGTTCTGTCACTTCCTGCTGGGGAACTAAGGACTGCACTCTGATGCACACGCTGCAGGTGAATACTGGGAAATGGGCCAAAGGTCAATCTCAATGTAACGCAAAGGGGGGTATTATGTTATACACCAACTTTTGGAGGCTTCTTATAGGGTCCCTATAATAATACTCCATTTTAAACATTAAGTCTGACCCTAAAGAATTTTTAAGATTTAACAAATAACAGCTTCTACCCAATTATTTGTTGATATGCTCTCTATTAATATATTTCTGAACCACAGTTAATGTAGAAATACCACGCACACTCCCAGTGCAACTTCACACAGACACACACATGCAGACACGTTCCTACAGTACCTCATTTACCATGTCAGAATGAGCTTCTTCTGGAGGAAATAGCACCACGTTTTCTGGAGCGCCCTCCTGTGGCAGATACAAATATGCGCAATCCAATAGATCAGAAGAGATAGATACAAGCTGTGGTAAAAGCAACAACCTTTGGAGTAATGCATGGAAGTCACTATATGCCTCATTCAGTCTGTGGTGCTGCTGTTGCTGCATGTTTACCAAGAGTACTTGAAGTTCGTTCTGGGAAACTACCAAACTGGTTGGAGTCATCCATGAAAAAGCACGGAGACCAACAGGTTGATCCTATTAAGATAAACCCTGAATTCCAAGTTGAGTAGCCTTTTCAATGTAGCATAACGTCGCCCAAATTATTCCTTTCAGGGACCACTGAACATCAGACCACAGCTGAATGCACATAATACAACACATAAATGTCTTGTAAAATCACATCAGCTGCAAAAGGTCATACACATGCGAAAGATTTAAATGCTAATTTTGGATTAATTAGTTATGCTAACTTGGAAAAAATATAAAAAAATCAGTCAAAAATATCTGTATAGCACCTACGTGATCTAAAATTATTATCTATTTACTTAAGTTAAATAGTCCAAACGGAAAACTTGAATGACTAGAATAAACCTGACACTGGAGCTTTAAGAACGAGAATGAATGAATTGGATATTTTAGCCATAGCCTGAGCCTACGCATGAGAAAATGACTTTAATGAAGCAATTCACTCGAACTGAACTTTCCAATGCTACAAAGAGAGAAGACCGTTGAGGTGAGCGTTTGTGCTATTATTATTCCCTCTGCAGACATTAAAAAAAGCCAACAAACCATTTCTCATTGGAAAATATTGCTCATTACTGGAAAGGCTGCACTTTGAAATGAGCCAAACTGTCATGCTACTGAAAAACTGTAGTTAATATAGTAGCATCTCTAGCCTACTTGGAAACTATGGAAACAGAATATTGGTTAAGATCGGGGGGAAAAAGTCCAAACACAATGAGTACACTGACCATCTGCACTCTTTCAAAACAAACTTTGTTCAGAATGTTTGACAACACAATGAAAACAACGGTTCATATTTTTTTACCACAGCACTTTCTCTTTCTCTATCTGTGCTGTTATCTCAAGCACAGGTTGTCACGGGCAGTATGTAAGTTGATGGGGAATGCTAACAGATGTCACCACAAGTCATAACAGCTCTAAACAGTAAGTCTGGTTTTAAGGCGCACACACAAGCATGGTAGTCCAAGCGTTTCAGAAGAGACAAACACTGCGATGTTGAGCCAGGCAGCCGGTCCCAGTTGAAACTGTCTTACCGTAAGCTCTGAAGTGCTGTTCTCATTGCCCATCTTGTTAAGCGGGGCTGGTAGGTGACCCCTTCACATCAGACCAACATTGGCCACCTCTGGCAGACTGAGGAACCGACGTTAAGAAAGAAGACGCTGTCAAAGAATTACAAACACTATTTCGTCGTCAGACATCCAGAGTAACACTGAGCTTTGAGCGATCAGGGAGTGAAATATGTGTGCAAGTATGTGTCATGTGTTGAGATTAAGAGGCTCTGATGAAAGCAGAACAAAGTGCAGAGATGCTGTCCAGTAGAACAACTTTCTCAGGGTGTTGGAGAAAACAAATACAGTCTTATTAGAGTCATGACCTTTAGGCAGATTCACAGAATTTAAGAGTTACACAATCATTTATATAATACCCATCACATAATGGCCCAAATGAATCATCTCACCTCAATATTTCATTTGTACTGAAGTTTCAATTTCAAGTAGATCTGTAATTCAAATATAAAGATCCTGAACATGAATAAGATAAATCAGATTGATCCGGCCAAAGCACACAATCCAGGAAAACCATTCAATTTGACTGAGGAGCAATGTAACTAAAATCACAAGCTGGCCATAACAGGGAGTCTAGCGTTAGTGGTTTTGTTTTGATTTACTGCTCCAGTTTACTGCATTTTATACAACAATATAAATACACAAATTGCTTGTCTGTCAGCTCAAAAACTTAACTTTTATTAATCATGGGAGCATTAAACTGTAGAGACACTATATGTCACAAAAGATTGCTATTCCAAACAACTGCTGTTTCTTTTCTTATTCATTAAAGAGCCCTGAAAAAACAATTTTAGGAAGAATATTAGCAGCACAACTGAAAGATTGTTTCCAAAGCATCACGTGACAGTAAAGACTCTAGTAATTATAGTTCTTTATTACTATATTATTGTAAATTCACAATATTAGTGCTGTACTGCATTCTCAACAAATAAATACAGCCTTTTTGAGCACTAGAACTCCTAAAAATATATATATATAATTTCAATGTACTTTTTTTGTGGCCATTACGTCCAGTCCAGAATTTGTGTTATATCTTGATCATTTCTTGTCTGGTGACTTACAAGCATGAAAATGACATTTTAATAGCATCCTTGATCTAAACTTCCATTGTCAAAAAAATTTTAAGTTTGATTAACATCCATGAATCATTTCAAACTGTCCACTTTTTTTACCATGTCACATTAAGAGAGCAATGTTTTCAGGCCTATTGCACATTTGGCTTGAGTCGCTCACTGTGTGAAGGTTAGTGAGAGTGAGTGGAGGAGTATGTCTTATTAGCTCATAAAAAAAAGCTGTAGATGTGTCTAACAGACCTCTGGCCAGAACCTCTTTTAAGAACACCACAAGCTCATTAGAAACATAAATCAGCTTCCTGGAGCATTTCGCACACACACTGTTGACCTGCGGCCAGCACACTGCAGAAAGCTCCAGGCCCAGGGCCCATCAGTCATGCTGCCGCCCCCTCAAACAACCACAACTACAGCACGCTTTAATGTGAGGAAAATCAGCACACGGGATCCCATCTATCTAACTTTTCAGTGAAAAAGAGAATTCACTGAGGGTGTCAGCTGAAATTCAGACAGCAGAAATACTAGTGTATACTACAAAAACTAGATAACTGGATTGAATTTTTTTTTTCCAGTGGGCATAGTGGCACAGTTTTACAGTATCATTTAGTAGGAGTCTGACCATTAGCACTGTTTGTAGGTTAATCTTCCGCAGTAAGCTCATCATTTGACAGATTGTGCTAGTGACTGAGGGTTTGGAGATTACTGCCAAAATCAACTAGTCAACAGCAGCTGCCCTCTGTCTCCCCCTGCTGTGAGCCAATACGCTGGAAAAAGTGTGTTGTTAAAATTAGAAATGGCCAAGATTAAAGGGTTACTCGACCCTAAAATGAAAACTTTGTCATTAATCAATTATCCCCATGTCGTTCCAAACCCATAAAAGCTTAGTTCGTCTTCGTTTGAGGCTTATGGCTGTCCTATTAACTGCCAAGTAAATAATACTGTCAAAGCTAGTGTTGTCAAAAGACCCGGTACTTCGGTACCAAGACGTTACAAAAAAATTTGAAATGTAACGGTACCAGGTTTTCTAAAGTACCGGTAGTAACGTTACCGAGGAACGGGTAAACCCGGCTCCTTTTCAGGAACTCGAGCTGCGTCGACGCGTCTCGTTCCTCCAAGGAACTAGGGTTATATACATAACGCAGAGACGTTCTTGCTGCGCTACCCGCGTCTTCTTCATAAACACAGAGAGATGGCCATCGGCGGTGCTACTGATAAGGCGGCTCTGAATCTGCTCATTGAAAAGAAAGGAGGAAAGTGCCAGGTGTGGAAGTATTTTGTTTTTGAGGTTGATGACAAGCGCAACATCATTGATCACCAAAAATAAATTGATTGTGAAATATATTGAAATATATTAATTAATATATTGATTGTGAAAGTAAGAAATTCGACGGAAAGAACTTTTAGGTAGTACATGTTGTCTTCCAATTAAAAGCCATTTGCTGCAGCTCTCTACAACACATATTTTCTGTTTAATCCAATATGTTTTAATATGTCAGAATATTCTGCAGCAGTAACAGCTTGCTCTGGCGCTAAATTCAACTTAAAATATTATTTTTAGAAAATACATGAAGTTAATGCACATCAGAATAAAGTTTCTTTATTAACTATTTAATGCTCCTACAGTGTTTAAAACAGGACATAATAGTGTACTATTTTTACACACTAGAGACTTTTAAATGACCTGTGTAACCAAAATATGTGTGTTAGAAAACAAATGTATGGTTAATGTTTGTATCTTTAAATTAGATCCATTAGAAAAGCAGTTCTAGGCTATGAAATATAGTTTGCGCTGTTTGATTAAATAAGTCCTCTTATATAAAAGTGTTTTTGTGTTTTGCTCTGGTACCGAAATTGGTACAGAGAACTGTAGATTTTCACTGGTATTGGTACCGAATACTGAAATTTTGGTACCGTGACAACACTAGTCACAGCCCAGAAAAGTATTATAAAACATCTGCCATCAGTGGTTCAACCGTAATGTTTGAAGCTACAAGAAGCTTTTTGTACAGAAATAAAACAAAAACAACAACTTTATTCAACAATTGTCATTTTTGTTAAAGTTGAACCATTGATGGCAGATGGACTATTCTGTTGCTGTCTTTAAGGTTTTTGTGGAAGTTTTTATGGGTTTGGAACAACATTTTCATTTTGGTGGAGTAACCCTTTAAAACAGTGTAACAGTCGCACTGTCAGAGATAAGCCGCAATTAGTAGACAAAGCGGCACTAAAGCTTGGAAATTTATGTAATACTATTATGTCATGTATCCATAAGAAACAAATGAAAGTCTAATACATGGGTCACAGAATTAACTGTAAACACGACATTTATAATCAATTTATCTTTGACAAAAACCATTGTGTCAAACAATTATAGAGATGTATTTGTTTGTCCATGCCGACTCCGTGCCTGCTCTATATTTTGGCAGGAAGTGCAAACCTGAATATGAAACTTGTTATAAATAGATGCTGTTCCTGTCTGTCACTCGTTATTTAAGTCTTCCCATCCAGCCATGAGTCATGTGCACCAGTTTCCCTTCAAAACAAACTGTGCCATGTAATAAATACTGCAGACTTAGACAATGATTTCCAAATATTGTCTGAAGACTCAAGTTTAGATAATCCCAACTGCTCATGAACGCAGAGTAAGACAGACTTTTAGAAACAGCTAATCAATAAGATAAACAAGACAGTAGACAAATGACAGCACTGCTTTAAACACAGAGTGAATGTAGTGTAATTCCAGTCCTCTTTTATGTTTTTCTTATCTAGACTTTTAGATTTAAATACTGCAGGCCCATATCTCCCACTAATAATTAAACAGTATCAGTACCTTCCTTAAGAATGGCTAAATCATTTGCAAACATAACTACATGAATGCCTGCTGACATAGGAAGACTTCTGAAGCAGAACAGTAACGTGCCTATTTCTGGACCAAAAGCTTATCACTGAGAGGGGGAAAAAAATTATCATTTTCCACAAAGCACAGAATTTCATGTGTCACAAAGCTGCACAATATAACCATAAAACAGAGCAAATGTTATTTTTCCTGAAATGCAGTGGACTATTGGTAAAAGAAGACTCTTGCAAAACCACAATAACACCTAAAGTGAACCAAATGGAAATCTAAGGGTTGACTAATACTGCATTGGTAATGTTATTCATGAGATTGCAATTAAGATTGTCCACTTAAGACTTTGTAACTACATGTCAACTTATTATCATTGATTTGCAACTACATGTCTACTTACTCTCAGAGTAGACTGTTAGAGGAGGTTTAGGGTTAGTAGAAATAGTTGACATACTTGCAAAGTCTCTCATAGTCAGTATGTTGTTGACCCATCAAAATAAAAGACAGTCTAATAATACTCTAATGAATGCTAGTGGGCCAGTAGTTGCAAAGTTACTTACTGTTAGTAGAATGCCTAAAGTGTACTATCAAAATAAAGTGTTACCGAACTTTTTTAACTTCAAAAGCAGAATCCACAAAGTGAAGTCAAACTCACTCACCCAGCTCAGAGGCAGAAGCAGTGCATTTATCCAAACTCACAATGCCACACTTAATGTAGATCTTTAGATTTTGCTGATTGCAGCTACAAAGCATTTAACAAGCTTGTCCCCTCTTGAGACGACTAGCACTTTGGGCTGCTATATCTGCACAGAGTTCGAGCGGGGAGGGAGATCATGGGGGGCCGCACTGATTCTGACATGACAGAGATGACAGAGTCAGCTGGACAGTACGTGGCTCTTGGTAACACTTGTAAACAAACACAATGCCATAAACTAAGCAGAAAGGATTTTACCCTTCCCATAACCCCCTTAGCCTGTCAACAGGCCTCCAAAACAATTACACAGCACTTTTCTCAGAGTTCCATTTACATTATTTCAGAATACTTTGGGGAGTAAAATCAAACGTAAAATAATACTTAGTTAAACTTTACAAGAAAGAAAGAAAAATGATAAGCTCACCAAAAGCAGTAAGGTTGGTCCAGTTTATATCAAATAGGTTTTCTAACCAATACAACTATTTAGTGAAGCACATTTTTATAATATAACTTGGAAAAAGTTAAATAGGGTACAATAATATAACTTACTAAACCAGTGTTTTCATCTCTGCCAGGCATCCTGCAAGACTCAGCGGCTACTGCAACCGTTCTTGCTAAACTGCCTAGTGATATTCCCTTCCAATACCAACTTGAATTCAGGTTTCCTATTGGAAAACCTTACAGAGCATAATACATATATGCATTATTTATGTATTATCTTTTGTCTGCTACTTGTTGACCTCACCTGTTTACACACACACACACACACACACCCATACCATTTCACTTACAAAATAATTATTCTCACCATTCGCTACATAATACAGAAACCTGACCTTTTAAATGCATCAAGCACACAAAGTATTTATTGATCACTGAAATAAATACTTTCTAATAGCTGACAATCATGCAACACACCTCTTCTCCTCCCTGACACCATTATACAGTATTAAAACATTAACTTTATTATATAACTATTATAATAAAGCCATTAACCAAATATTCCCATCCTTAATGCCTATTATAACAAGCATAAAACGACTGTACTGCATAATCGCTTCAACTGTGTAGAGAAGGAACGCTGAATAATAAGATTAATAAATCAGCATTTATTATCTATGAACGATCAAGGTTATTAACAGCAGATATTTAATGCAAGGGAATCAGTTAATTTTTTACTTCAATATTTAAGTCTCTCAAACTATGTCTATTTTCATTTGCTTGTTTCTCGTGTCTGCTGCCTTTCATTTATCCATGTCTGCCATTCCTTTCCCTGCATCCTTTACCCTCTCACTGTACAGATATTGTCAGGCATCTTTTTGCACCTCCCCCTCTTTTTTTCCCTTCCATTCCCGTCTCCTTTCACGCTCTTCATCTCCCAAGCTCCGACCACTACAGGCCAGTACGAGAAGAGACAGCCAAAATTACATGCATTTTCTTTCATATCCCCCTGACGTCAGCCCAGTCCAACACAAATACTCCCCCTCATCCCCTTCTTCTGCCTGCACTGACAACCAGCGAACAGCCAGAGATGTCTTCCCACTCATTCTCATTTTGCCCTTCTGTCTGCAGCGTCTGAGATGCAGTGTTACCTGGCTGCGTGCGACTCCGATGCAGCTTCCCATCCTGTATTCCATGTCCTCCTGAGGAGAGGTGACAGAAGCACTACAAGGCTTGCAAAAATAGTCTCTCCAGGATTGCATCCCCACTACAAAGAAATGGCATCGCTGAGCAATGCAAGCAGGGTGTGAGCAAGTGAGTGCAAGCGTGCGAGGATACCCTCATATGTGTGTGTGTGTGGGAGAGTATGTGTGTGAATAAGCCTCATCTACTGCAATGCCCAGGGTATAACTATGACATACATGCTCATTCTCTGTTATATAACAACACAATTATATAAATAGCTTTGCAGAGGATTCAAATTAAGTGTCTTGACATTTTTTCCTCTCTTCCTTCGTTGGCTTTTGCAGCGATGCTAGAAGATGCTGCTCTGCAAGTGGGTAAAAAGCCCCTCTGTTATCAATAGCGACCATCACGCAAGCAGGGAAAGGAGGAGGAGGACAGAAAATACAGAAGCCGCATGAGAACGACAAAATAAAAAGAGAGTATCTGCAAGTTTAAAAGAGCAACAGCTGCAGGCATGACTACACAGTACTGAGCATTAAAAGAAAAAACGACAGAGGAGAAGTGATGGAGTCACTGGAGTGAAAAGAAACCGTGGCAGAAAATAGAGGCAGGAAGAGACAGATTAAGCTTTATCAAGATTGACAGACTGAATATAAAATATTCATAACTGGCTTTAAAGTCAGCATGAAAACAAAATTGCTTATTGTTATTGTTGTCTATATTAATATGTAGTCAAAAGTTTATAAAAAAAAGTATATTATAAAAATGCCATGATGCCAAACAAATGCAGAACTGCCTCTTATTCAACACAACCGACCCACATTTTTTTTATTGTTCAATATGGCGTTAAACTGTGTCACAAAACTGTAGTTAAGTTAGTCATGACTTTATTTTCAAGATTATTTTGCCTCATAATCAAAATAGGATATGGATATATTGGTCAGTATTGGATATTTAATTCCAGACTGACAGTTTTTTTTTTTTTTTTTTATAAATGTTGCTAACATCTAGAGCTAATGACAGCACATCATGCATATCACTGATGCATTTAATGTCAACACTTAATGATGGAGATTTAACCCTTTGGGGTTATTTTTGAGTTCATAGTTTATAGTGAACTGTTCTATAAATAATAATTTCCTGTAATAATGAGCTCATGCAGTCTATATTTACTGTGCCTCTCTAATGAAAACTTTTCACATTTCTCAAATATTTACCTAACAATGAATAATTATTTATATTTCATACTGTAAATGACAATGCTGTGATGATGACGAAAAGAATCATGACAGCACTGAACAGACATTGACAATTTATTGATTTTAATTTTAGCCCACTAATATAATTTGAAATTAAATAATACTGAAGTTTTAATAATACTTATAATAATTATAAGTACTGGCCAGAATTCCAACTTTTACTTCTTTTTTTCCTCTCAAATAAACAGATTACACATAAGTGTTCTGATGATCGTATTAATATTAAAACTAAAAATGCACACCAGGAATCATGCTGCAGTTTCCGAAAATTAAGTGTTTAATAAAGACAAACTTAACAATACCTCATAAAAGTAAGAACAATTTTGATAAATAGCAATTAAAAGCCACATAATAAATTAGATAATTTTGTTGCCAAATAAAAATGAAACAGGATTTCAGCCGCTTTGAAATAAAAAAACATAAAATTTCCACCACAGTGACAAAACAGTTTATGCACAGTGACACGATGAAACAAAGTACACCAAGAAGCACAAAATCCTATAAAACAAAGTTGAACTGAGAATCGTAAATTAATATGAAAATATTGAAAACAACTTCTGTAAGAAATTAACAAACAGCTACCCCTACGCTAAAATCACTTTAGTCACTGACCTGAATGCAGATTTATACCCTCCAAAGAGTCCCTGCAGCGTAAAGAAGCTTCTTGTGAACATGAGTGTTACTCAGACAGCAGGCAGATCCCTCCAAAAGGCTTCAGATGTCAGTGGGATCAAACTACAGGGCAGTTAATCCAAGCTTGGACCAATCTGTGTGCATATGGAGGGCCGCACCACTGCACACATGGACAGCTCTCTATCGCCTCCCTGCATAAGCATTTCACATGACTTCATGAACATGCAACAGAAAACTAAGCTCAAGAAAATACAAATATTTTCATACGGTCGTGCAAATTAACTTCACTAGAGGCAGCAGTAAACATTATATACCCATTAAGAATTTTTGGAAGTTTTGGAATTAGTTTCAAATCACATTCATCCCTGCCCTGTAAAAAAAAGGGCTATTTCACCTCTAGGTGGTACTGTTCAGCTTACTGTTATTACTGACATGGAAGTGACAATATAGCAAACTTTGAAATTCCTCTGAATACATACTTTTGAGCCCATATTAAGATTACCTGAGGGTTGTATTTATAATGAGACGTATGTTTAATCTCCAATTACTATAAAGAAATTAAAGCAAAAATTAAAAACCTACACTAAGCAATATTTAGTTATTCTTAAAGTTTCTTATCTATACAAAATCATAGTTTTAATAAAGCAGCTTAACAAAATGACACTCTGTAGTATGCAGGGTTGTGCAAATAATAATTTGACTAGCAAGTAGTAGAATTACATAATGGGTTTACAAAGAAAACCTGTTTTATGATATATTGATGTAATGTGAGCAGCGAGACATTTTCAAGCAGCCAGACACAGTCTATATGCACACAGTTGATCTACTACTAATTTTTCCAATGAAGAGAAAGTGAACAGTGAGATATATATATATATATACATATATATATATATATATATAAAGATGTTAAAGGGTTTTGAACCTTGCATGTTTCCATCAAATTCATATTTGGTTACTTGGAATCAAACACTTAATATAATGTTAAGTGCACTTTACATTTATTGTATGTCAGACAATTGTTACACTTTTTACAGAATTCAAAAGACATAACTCTTAAAATTGAGATCTCAAATATTTAAAAAAAAATAATATATATATAAAAAGAAGAACAGTTTTTATTTTATAAGCTGTCTGGCAGCTCTTCAGATTCAGCTTTCCTGCGACAAAGCTTCTGGAGGGGGGATCATAGCTTGCCTAATGTCAAAGGCATTGATGATTTCCTGCAAGACACAGATCACAGAGAGATCAAAGTTATAAAGAAGATGGTTCAATTATAAATAAGATATGATCTGAACATAGCAAAAATCATTGCAAATAAATGTTAAAGACACAAGTCTTTGGTAAACTATTTCTCTATGATCACCTCAGTTAGAAGCCAGAAAACACATCCTTTCAAGCCCAAACATAAGCTTTAATACTGCAAATATACACCAAATACAGTCTTAATGTGCTCACCCTCCAGCTTTCCTGGTTGATGGAGATGACACACTGATGTCGGACAGCAGCTCCACCAGGCTCTATCTCACCTTCCTCTACTGGAGCTATAATACACCCATAATACATATTTTCTAAGTACACTCAAACAGACACAATCAAACGATGACCCGTGGATTTGATCTTACCTATACAAGGAAGCCCATCCGTATCCAAGTACATTCTCACCAGACCATCCTGAGGTACATTTTTCATTCATTATTGTGAGATTTATGTTTAATGTCCAAAGCTGTTGTTGCCTTTTGACTTACCCTTATGAGAAAAGACATGTGGAAGATGTTCTCCACAGTCCGGGAGAAGGACTCGGGGTCAATGACGAACTCGTAATATGAAATGGGTTCCTCAGCTGTTTGAGAAAAAGTCCTTTAAATGGGTTTTAACACTGCAATATATTTTTAACATTTTATTTTAGCTTACAGTCATCAGCGAAGTAACTTTGCAGGCATCCAAGAATTCTTTCAACTTCTTTCTCTGTTGCCTCTTGGTGAGATTCTTCCATTTTCTTCAGCTGTGATGACAAGATATGTTCTTAATTTTTTAAAATCAGACAAATTAACATGAATATTTGCTGAGATTGCTAGCATTTGCTTTATGATGAGCGCACCTGGGTGGGCATAATTCTCTTTGCCTCTTTGGTAGGAACTTTCCTTTGTCTTTCCACTCTCTGCCGTGGTGGAGGAGGCTCTGCCAAAAATGAGCCCAACCTTGAATTAAACAAAAATAGCAAAGGTTGTAAAGTAAACAGCACATTGCATTTGCAAACTCCACTACATAAGGCTGTCAGAATAGGTTTTGTTTTTGTAAGCTATAAAACAGCTTAACAGCCACTGTAATCAAACTGATTGAGAGGTTTAGTGTTAGGTAAAAATAAGTTTATCCACTAAATATTATTAAAAATTACATTTACTCGTTACACAAGCTTGCACTAGTTACAAATGTGAGTAGTACATTTTCTTTATGTTCCTGAAAAGTCTCTTTTGCTCATCAAAAATGTATTTATTTAAAACAGTAATACTGTGAACTCTTAATACAGAATCGTATCAATATAGTGTTTTTAAAATTGTTTCAACTAAATTTACGTCTCTGATGATTTCTTCAGTGTCATACATGATAATACCCTTCATTAAAAATCATACTAATATGCTGATTTCATATTTCATTATTATCAGTGAGAAAAAAAAAGTTATGCTGCTTAATATTTTTGTGGAAAGTTTGATACTTTTTTTCAGGATTCTTTGAGAAATGGAAAGTTAAAAACAATTGCATTTACTTGAAGGAAATCATTTGTAAAAGTCTTTACTGTCATTTATCATCAATTTATTGTGTCCTTGCTTAAAAAAATAACAATAATTTTTGAGGGACACAAATTCAGCTTTGAACTGATTCATGATCATTTACTACAGAAGTGAGCCACAAAGACATCAGTGCATGGGGTGGGAAAGGAATCACAAAACTAGCCTAATAACGTATTCTTTAGAAAACTTAAAAGCAAAAATAATAGCAAAACAAGTAACTAAAAGCATTGAAATTACCTGCAAAATAACTTTTAAGTTAAATGTGAATTTCCAATACATCCCCTTGTCTTAAACTTACAATTACCTAATCACTTTCAGTTTTATTATACCTTACTTACTAAAGACATACTCACATGTAGTGGAATGAAGGAGCTGTTTTGAAGCAGTGCTCAGATCTCTTTGCAAGTCTCTGCCAGGCGTCTTGTGGTAAATATCCCTCCAAGTTCCCACTCTGACCACTTTCATCCTCCAAACGATTCAGACCCATGAAAGACAACTAGAATGATCGATATGAGAAATTAACCGAGAAAAAAAATCTTTTTTTGATACACAGCCATCGGTTTTCCTCTCACAGTAAATTACCAGATGTTCTGCAAACGCAGACGGGTCAAACGCAGAGCCTTCAGCATGTAACTGACTGGCCTTTTCCTTTCCTAGATCAGTGGCTATTACCAGGAGTTGCGCATCAAGAGCTGCTTCACGAGCCTGCCTCACTGAAAGTAGACACAGGCCATAACAAACCAGATTGTGAAGATATGCGTGCAGAGCTATGTTCAGACCATGCATCCTACTAATTGCACTGTAGGTAGGTACCAGGGTATGTAGTGTAAAAAAATTATACCATTGGCAAATAGTTTGTTGGCCTCTTCTAAAACATCAGTGAGTTTATTGTTCGCTGGGTTCAGCATGTCCTCACGATTTTCTGTCAACAAAAAAAATGCATTTTCAACGATATACTTACAAATTGCAAACTGTATCATTAAAGCCAATTTTCATTACTCACGCTGGACTTGATTAATCAGGTCCCGGTACTTGCTCCTGATCTCTCTCCTGCGTGTCGGATCATCTTCTTCCTCACTAATACCTGAGGGTCCCGCACCAATATCATCTTCATCAGCCATGTCACCAGTCCTCTCTGGCCTGTTACGCCCACCCAAACCATTAGATGTTCCTGCAGACTCCTCTTCATTCCCTCTAGACCGTCTCCTCAAATCAGACATCTTCAACGTTTCAGCTTGATTTTCTATTCAGGCACATATGCCTAAATAATAGTAATACAGAAACAGAAACATCTAGATCCAGATCAAACATTGCAATGACAATTGCACACTGGAAAGAGTTTTAAAAAGATGTAGGTTTCATCTAAGTTTTTAAAAATAATGTAACACATAACATGTCACAATAAAGTATAGAAACGTTACGCATCACATTTTACTAAAGCGTCGTATTGCAGTTTCCTGCTAATCACGTGGTTAGTAAACGCGAAAGTACACAAAGAGACTTATTAAATCCATTTTGTATAAAAACAATTCCATCCTGTGTGCAAGTAATCCATGACAATATAACTGCTAGACTGTATTAACGTTACACATATTTCCTGACAGTGATCATATTTGCGATCCACTGCATCTGACCCACAAAAGCGATGAGACATCGGAAAATAATAACAAAGAATAATTAAAAACGCCAATGTACAAAAACTAGCAGATTTGGATGCGTTATGAAAACTTACAAACTTCAAAAACCGCAGGACTCATATTTGTTATTTGCATCAACAGTGAAACGTTCGCGGGAGTTGAAGGAAGTACGCGTTAACCGGCCTTACGTCATTTCCGATGCATTATATGACAAAACCTGTGACTGTAGTATATTTATTGTATTTAATATTAAGTTATTTATTGGCTCCTCCTAGGTTTATATTTTTATAAAAATGTTTACAATATTGTCCATGCATTAACAATTGCTATTTACCAAATACAACTTTTTTCGGATTTGTCATAATCGTACATCCTTGTGGTAGTTGTAGTCCTTATTAAGCAATTTCGCAGCAATTTACCTTTAACAAACAAACACACTATGTAATCTAAGTTGTTAAGCAAACCTGAAAGCGTTAACCAGAGACCTTAATTTACCAATACATCAAAACCATCCAAAAAAACCAAAGGATATTTTTAAAGGAATTTAGCCTCCCTATTAGCCTACAAATTTACGTCATAACAGAGCGGTTCAGATTTTGTTTGTCAGTTTTTACATAACAAAACTTCAGTTGCGAGTTTGTAGTTTTCAAACAACGATAACTATATTTAGGTAATTGTTGTGCATTTAGGTAGAAGTTGTGTCTGATATAATAGGTTGAAGAAGAAAGTAATGAATTAAACTCCTCCTTCCAACAGAGCACAACATAAAAGATAAAAACACCACATAGGGCGTGTTTCAAAACTCAGTAAGCCACCTACCTAGTCAGGATTTCTAGCTGTTGTAGTGGCGAGCGTTGTTTCACAATAATGCTCTGTGAGTGCGGGTATTGAAACACAGCCATCAGAATCCGGAAATTAACAAACTCGTGATGTCAGGAGGAGTGGGAGAGAAACAGACAGCACAGGAGATATTTACTTGTATTTCCTAGGATTTATGCACTGTACAGATATGACATCGTCATATGATGGAGTTAACGCGTGAAACGAGTACTGGACATGTTTCAGGGAGGTTGTGGATGATCGCTGGTCTGAACTGAAAGTGTTTTCACGCGCATCGTGTGCTTCCTATTCCAGACCGACTTTTTAGCAAACATGACGCGGCTCGCATTGGAACAAGTGACTGATTTCGGCGATTTCACGAAAGGAAAGGATCTAAAAGAGTTTTTCAAACAGGCGTTTTCCAACAACATCTCGTCTCAAAACTGCCTGTCCGATGTGCGTCTGAGTCCAGATGGACGTCACATTCATGTCATTGTGCGTCAGCCCAAGAGTGGTCTTATGACACATGACAAATACCAGCGACCCCATCTCATGCAATGCCAGAAACATGTTGATTTAGTGCTAACTGGAAATGCGCCTATAGTGGATGTCATTTACATGCCTCAAAGCAAACCAGAAGATGGAGCCTGTTTGCTTGGAGCAATATTTGAGAATGGAAGAGTGGAATTCTGGAAATTCCTAGAGTGCAGATCAGGCTGGAATTTACTCCAGACTGTGGATCTGTGTAACAGCCCTCGTGCTAAAGTCATTTCTGTGTGCATGTGTCAGAATTTCATTATATGGTGTGAGGAGCGACCACCATCTGAGAACTCCAACGGTGTGTGCAGCAGTTTCAGGTTCTGCATCTGCAAAAAGACTATAGAAGTTAATGAGGGAGGTGTCAGTTTAGGAAATGTGAAAATTGCATTGCACAATAATCCTCGATACACAACCGTCAGTTCTGGGGATTTGGTCTATCTGCTCCCAGACATGAGGGAAAACTCTTCCAAGAGTATTTCAAACGTGTTTCTTGCATGGTCTCCTGAACATGACACCTTTAAGGTTCACAGTGCTTGTAGTTGCACGCTTATAAAAAGTTCAAGCAAGGAATCTGACTTCAAGAGACTTGTTACAGACTGTATAGGCCTTCTATCCACTATAAATCCTCCTGATATCTGTGGATTCTCTACAGCTGGGTGTGGAGACCTCCTTCTCCTTCTCAGCACTGGTTGGGTATGCATTATGAAGAGGGATGGTGGTCTTCATAACATATACAAACTTCCTGAAAATTGCCTAAGTGCTAGTGGGACTCAAAATAGCCTGAAAATATATAATGAAACCCTGGCACTGACAGTAGGCAGGACCCTCTTCCTAATCGACACCAAATGTGGTCTGGAATTAGAAAGAATAAGTCTGAAAACGGAAGGCCTTCTCTTCGTAAACACTTTGGATATTCACTCTCCACAAATGCTGTCAGAAACTGGGCTGTTTGTGGTCACGCAAAAGCCGAAGCCTTCTCCAACGCTGTCAGAAGATTCAAGTGCACTCTTAGTCGAGGCTGTCTTTGAGGAGGCATGCAAATACTATCAGCAAAGAAGTCTAAGCAGCACGCAGCTCACGGTGGAGAAGCTCAAAAAAGGTGGGATGTTTCAAGCGCCCATATCGCTGGCTGCCATCCTCAGGGATTACCTCAGCAATCAGAAGACCAAAACTGGTGAGAAACGCTCCACAGGGCAAGAAAGACTCATGAGCTCACTCGAATCCGAGCTTAGGAGTCTTGTTATGTTAGAGGACATCAAAACATCTATGGTGAAGGCTTCAGAGAAAGATCTTGAGAGCTATTGTGAAAGCTTGGTGCAGCAGGAGATCTGCCGGCTGCTTAGCGGTGAGTTAGAGAGGGAGAATCTTCAATATCTAAACAGCATCTTCCATCTCTTTCCCACTTGCTCCTGGCATGCTATACAAGCTGTTCTGCATCTGAAGTGCAACGGTGAGGGTTCATTGTCCTCCAAAGCTCCTGCTGAGTTATGGAAAATCATCCTCAGCCCTGTGCAGGCCACAGCAAACTTTGCTCACTGCAACGGTCAACAGAAACACACTACAATGCCTGTTTTTGAGCTCTTGTGCAACTCTGTCTTCAAATTCCAACCCAACTGGCTTCCCAGGTTTGTCGAACTGGCACAGCAACAGTCCGGCGGGTCCTCCAAGTCTTCGTGGGGTTACAGCATGAAGGAGAGCTCTGAGAGCTTGCCGCTTTATAAACGGGCCTTGAAAGTGCTCCCTTGCAAAGGGACTTACCAACACCTGGAAGTGGAGCTGCTTTTGTGCAGCGAGCGGCCTAAAGCGATCATGCAAGCGTTGCGGATTCTCATCCAGCAAGGGAATTGGGAACGGGTTTCCCAAGTAGCTGAGAGGTTCTGCAAGCAGAGCCCGCTTCTGAACAAAGAGATTTTCAGTGCTCTGCTGTGCGAAGTGTCCCAGCATAGAGACCTGGACCCTTATTTGGACCTGATGTGGACTCTTTGTCCAGAGGACATGACTGTGACAAGCATACTTAATATTGTATTGAAAAACCTGCCTGATTCCACCCCGAACTCTGGACCTTTCGAGCCTCATGGCAGCCAGGTCACCATCGGCCTTTTGAAACCGCTGCTAAGAAAAGTTCTCCAAAGGGAGACCAAACCGAGCCAAAGGTACGCAGATATCCTACAGTCACCTACAGTTCCTCCTCTCACTCCTCCACGTCAGCCGAAGGGACTTTTTAGAGACGCGGAGCAGCAGGAAACCAAACAGAGAACTTCCTCTGGATCTCAAGTGACATCTCAAGCCAAACTGCTCTGACTTTCCCACTCTCAAATCATGTTTGACCCTTTCCATAGACTGTTATTAAAAGGGTCTTAGAGGTACAGGTTAACCCAAAAAGAAATTCTGTCATCCTTTACTCACAATTATGTCATTCCAAACCTTCTTTGGAGCACTTAAGAATAGATTCTGATATTCGTTGATAACAGTTTTTATCCATAGAATAAACGACAATTTCATCCAAACTATTTTGGACCCCATTGACTTGTGTTCTACACAAAAAAGTAAATCCTACTGGTTTGGAACAACATGAGGGTAAATAAATAATGACACAATTTAATTTTGGGGTCAGCTGTCCTTTTAAGAAGTTACTATTTACCTTGCATGGCCTGTACAAAATTACTTTGGATCGAACAATATTTAATTAACTATTAAAATAGTAAAGTAATAACTCACAATACTGCTTAATTGTTCCTTATATAGAATGTAATATACTATGTTGTTTTTATGTTTCCTTGGTTGGCTGCATTTCATCTTATGTGTTTTTGGTGTCTTTTAAACAGTATTTTCTCTTTCTTAACTTTCAGTGGTGTCCTTTTTTAGCCATCACATGAAGGCATGCTGTCACCCTGATCCTAACTCAAGGTCAGGGATGAAGATCAGAGAATAGATCATTTATTGTATAAACTCTTAGAACTGCAATGCCTTTCTTTCTGTTGACACTACAGTTTATCATCATATGCTGTGTAATTATTATTTTAAGAAAACACGTGGAAGATGTAAGCTAAGAACTGTATTAGTAATTATTCAAATGTACAGTAATATAAAAATATAATATGCATGCTGATGCATTGGACATTTTAGATTTGCTCATTTCATGATAAATGCCTTATATTTCATGGATTGCTCTTGCATTTAGTGCTACCACAGAGCTTTTAACACTGTAAAAAAAACAATTAAATATGACTTTCGTGTACTGCTGCCACTTTTTTTCATGTGTTCTTTTGTGACGGCTGTCATTAGTGATTTCTGGTTTTGTGGTCAGAGAGGGGAATTCTGATGTGTTTCCAATGCAAAACTTTATTATAAAGTCACTCGGTCCGTACAGCCCCACCCTCTGCATTCCTACTGAGCTCAGCAGCAGCGTTCACAGCACTGCTTTAAATTCAATTAAACTAAATTCTATTATACAGTGACCAGCTTCAAACTCAATCACATTGGACAGGCTTGTGTTGCCCTGAATTGACTCGTCGTAGCTAACTGTATTTGGGGAGCTGAAACACTTCTATTTTCTCTTTGTGATGCTAGTGCTTACCAAGTATTGGTTTGGCTTAGAATTCAGCACAATGTATTTGACATTTCATTATAAATTTTACTTTATGATCTAAAGTAATTAACTAAAGACGTTAAATATGTACATTTGAAAATATTTAGTAAACATATCAGTATAATGTGTGCTATTAATAACTGTATGCTACTGTGCCGTATTCTGTCTGCTGTCTCCCATACTGGTGTGTTTGAGTAATCGCGGATTCTTTCGAAATGGGACAAAACATTAATAAACCAAAAAAAAAAACACATTCCAGTTTGATTATTAAAGATGATTGAAAAAATGGGTTTACACAGATGTAAACCTTTCTTTAAATCATATTTTTCGATAATGTGCCTAATTTTAAGGGTTGTTTCTGCTTGCAACACCACAAAACCAAATACAGTGTGATACAAATAGTAATTTTGTCAAAAACAGAAGAATGTCTGTCAAAGGTGCTGAAAATGATGCGTTATTCATTTTTGTAAAGTCATTTATAAATGGAGAGAGAGAGAGAGTAAAAAAGTGGTTAAATACATATTTTTAATTATTGACCCCAAACCTTTGAATGGTAGTGTACACATAACATGAATATGCATACGTTTTATATTTACATTATTACATTAGTTGTGTGGTTTTCCAGTTATGCCCTTGTAGCGCATGTCTTATAAGTATCTCTGGTATTTACTAATCCGAATGGTAATAGCTTTATATCAAGAAATGGGCATTTTTCCTGCTATATGATCTCAATATTTTTAAAAACTGTTATACTGCAATAATTTCTGGATATTTAATGCTTTGTTCAGAATGTCAAATAGTGAATAAATCTTGTTGTCTAATTTCTGTCCCCCCCCCCTTCTCTAAGAAGCACAGATATGTGTGGAATTTGTGCTCCACTGCTCTAGTGCTTCATCCTGACTGGCACACTGTTGTTAAGGCAGTTGTACCATGGGGCCTCGGTCACAGGATGTAGGCAGTACTGGGGGGAGGGTTTTTCGATGGGTCGTCTGGACAGACTGTGGCAAGCAATTCTTTACACCAAACAAACAGCTTCAGCATGGTAGTGTCAGCACCTTTTATTATGATAGCAGTTAATACATGACAGGTTAGAAATGTTTTAACAGGCCTTAGATTGAGACCACACCACTTTAAAAAGTGGAGGTGTTGGTTTTAACTGACACAGCCACAATTTTTCATGAACTATTTTTATTATTAGAACAGTCTAACAGATTTTTTTTTAAATAAAACATATGTCATCAGTATATCTAAAGCAGCATACCCATATTTCTTTTTGAAAAAAAGACATAAATAAATCTCAATGACTACAGGACCACATAAAGTGCATTCTAAAGCTTTTTAAACTCCCATTAATCCCTTATAATACAAAAACATATTACACCTGTAACAGTAAAGTTGTGCTTTTCATTTAAATAATAAGTGCTAAAATCCTTTGACACATTTATGATACAGTCTATGGCATTAGAAAATAAAGAAAAAGTTACTCAGATGCTTATTTAGCAATATTTTTTTACTAAAATCAAGTGCAACTTGTCAGTTCTTTGATCTGTGGTTCATTGTGTGTAACTTAATAATCTGTAATAAATTGCTTATTTAAAAGGTGGTTGTTTGCCATTTTCCATTAATTCAGGATTGAGGTGGGCCTTTGGGAAAGGATGCACCATGAAGTTATTGTTCCTTTAAAGAGAGAAATCACAAGGAAACCATTTGAATAGATCCACAACAGTAGGTAAACAGTAGACTTTTCCATGATCCGCTTCTACATTTAGAAAGCAAATAAGATAATTTACTCGTAAAAATCTGAATACTTCATCCTGCGGTAGTGCTTGGCCAGTTTAACTGATAAAATGATGCTGGGGATCAGGAACATCATACACCAGCCCAAACTCAACCAAAAGGCGTTCTGAGGAACAGACAGGATATTATGTTTTATTAGAAGGGAACCGCATGCACACAAATCTCTCAGCACAGTAAAAAGAAAAGATAAAACGGATAGAGCTGATGATGGACACTTACCAAAGATTCTACCAAGTGTTTACAGACGAGCTCCTCTGATCTGTCTACTGCTGCAGCTGCAGGCCCACAACGACCCACCTTCTCTGTGATCTGATGCAGAGCGCAACACCATAATATTAATAATTCACATTTGAGATAGTTCGCAACTTGAAAATAAATAAAGACAAAAACGTACCGTTTGATTTACCCAGTACAGAAATGTCTGAAAGATTTTTATCTGACAGTCTATGAATGCCCTGCTCTCCTGCAGAAAACAAGCTTATAATCATTATAAAATACACAGTAGATTATTTCATCACTATAATGCAGTAATCATCCTGATAGATGATTTAGCTAAATATAGCATTGATTGTGCAACACTCACAGTTTTCACTATTTGTGATATGTTGTAGTTCAGGACGTCCTGAGCATAGCCAACTTTTTTGAGAACATTGTCCACAGCTGCCTATAAAATAAATATAGAGAAGAAATGAGAAAATACTTGCAGTGCATTTTTTATTAGCGCCATAAAGATCAAAGATTCATTTTTTGTGTGTGGTTTTAGTTTTCATGCTTTTTCAAAAAATAATGGAACAATATTAAAATATATATATATGTATGTTAAAATGTTATATATTCTGGCGATAGTAAAAAAAAAAAAAAAGCATCATTACTCCAGTCTTCGGAGTCACATTTGCTGTTCAAATAACATTTTTATTATTATAAATGTTAAAAAAAAATTCTTTGAGAAACAAAAAGCTCTAAAGAGCAGCATTTATTTGAAACAGAAGTTCTGGTGAATTCTATTATTAAAGTCTTTCCTGTCACTTTTAATCAATTTAATGCATCCTGGCTGAACGGTACTGTATGCTAGCAAATATGTAAACAATATTTCAAATGCTCCCTAATACCACTTGCAATAACTGATAGTAACAAATCATCATAATTCATGGGGTTTATAATTAAATTCTTTTTAAAAAATTGATTTACTGTAGTTTAGGCTACAGTGTAATAATTATACAGATACTCTCATGATTACTTACAGTGATTTGTGATGATACTACACTGAGATTCTTTATAGTCATGTTCAGTTCCAGCTGCAAAGAGGAAAAGCGCAGTGAAGCAAACTGATTCAAATTAGTCCAAAACACTGTGATTAATATTCATTCATTCATGATAATGTCATGTTCAGTTGAAATTGAAATTCTGAGTACTGTCGTCTGTTTTGTGTTTACACACCAGCAAAGGCATAATGTTAGACGTGATGTCAGTCTGGATGTCTCGCAGATCTCTTGCTTCCGCACGCAGTTCGTCTTTTATGGATTGGTTACTCTAAAAGACACAAATAAGTGTATGTGATCCATCTCAGTCATTTACTTGAGCAGGAAGTGTTAACAAGGCAACAAGTAAAGAAAAGTAAATTTCACCTGTTTCTCAGCCAAGATATCCAGAGTTTCTGCTACAGAGCTCAGATTAGTCGCTGACACGTCATTAATCTGAAATCAAGAAAATGTAGTCCTAATTTAGGTTCCCTTGTCTGTCGTACACTACGACGTATGTCGTATCGACAGACTGGGTCTTAATACCTGAGAGCCCTGATTCGC
>JAUCNO010001053.1:5788397-5800002 GCA_032353835.1 Enteromius viviparus
GCTCTTCCGATCTTATATAATAACTATATTTTTCAGCATGCTAAATGTGTTTACTTTCACTTCTGATCAATTTAATGCACCCTTTATTTTAAAAAAGTAATAATGTATTATTTTTTTAATCTTACTGACTTCAATCACTAGCAACGGACATGCTTTTAAAGCCTGCCTCCGGTTTTCCAGATGATGATGCTCTGATGACCCAGCAGGGATCAAACTGTCGCCGGCCTTTCTAAACCTTGTGCTCTACAGGTGATTCCTTTCTTTTCATGCCAAACCACTCATTACCACCTAAAAGTCTTACACGCATTTGATTGCCAGAGACGTATGCAAAGCTAAGTGAGCCCACTGGTGGATTAAATTGACTGGCTTTTTTTGTTGCAAGCATCTCTTTAAGCCGTTAAATCACTCGGAAACACGCGTTGCGCTGGTGTGAGAGGAAATAAGATGAGGGCTCTGAAATGCCCACGCTTAACAAATACACTGTGAATATTCTGCCTCCTGCTGCACTGCAGTAACGGCTTAGTGGTTAAAGATGTGGCAAAGCACTTAACCTCAGGTCACTCCATGGGGACTGGACCTGTAATAAATATACTGTAAGTCACTTTGGATATGAAAGCGTCTGATAAATGACTAATAAGCAACTGTGGTGTTTGTTGACTTTGTTGGCAAACACTCTGCCATCAAACACCAGTGTCAGACCTCAAAAAGCAGCGGGAGAAATACTTGATGAGAATGCTGAGAAAAATCAATGAGCAGTAAAACATACACATTTGCTGTCATTGGGAATAAATCAGATCTGACACTTTAGGTGTTACCGACATAAAACACACACTTCAGGTATAAAGAGAGAGTGTGGGGTCTGTTGTAATCATGCTCGGTGTGTTTCCATTGGCAACGGCAGCCGCAGGGTAAGGTCTCATGGCAGGAGCCATTGAGCTGGAAATCATAGAGAAGCAAACAGCTGATCCTCGTCACTCTAGAAGATACAGATGCCTTTGCTTAGGCCTTCTTCTCATTTTATTACTGCAGTTCTACAATACACTTGGTCTCACATTTACAACTGCTAATCAATTACAATACAATTATACGACTGCGAATTTACATTCTTACATTTTCTGAACAAAGTATTTACACATGCAAAATCATCACCATTAAGACAGGGTGTTAACGTTTTGGGTAGATGCAAAGCAGTTTATTGGACTGAGTGAAGTGTCAAACCCTAGCAAAAAGTACTGTCTCAAGATGGCTTGGCTTCTACCTTCCGAGCAAGTAATGAAAGGATTTCTTAAACCAATCAGTCTTACTACGAAATATGTAATAATTACACCAGTAGGTGGCGACAAGTGACTGTCTGTATAACTGAGTCATTTGGTAATTATTAATTCATTTGTTTAAAAAAAAACCTACACGATTGCATCTAGAATGATACCCAGAATTTCAAGTAACTTAATAGCATAGGTCTATTACTTATAAGAGAATTCAAGTGTTTTCAGGATTCGTTCAAAACCACTGATTCATTCAATAAACGAAACAATAGGTTTCTGAATTCGTTTTGGAAATGGCGGCACAAGAGCGGGTTAAAGTAAGTGGTTATGTTGTATCTAAAAGGTAAGTTACTCTTTATTTTTTATCTTATTAACTATTTATCTTTTAAAAGCTATTTTTTAAACAGTTTTTTAGACTAGCAGCTTATGTACATCGCATTTAAGTGACTTTTGTGATTACCCGGAGAAGAATTTAAAAGTTGTCACCCATTTAAACTGTGAGAAAAGTTGTTTTTTTAAATATACTAACTGACCTAAACTATAAAAGTGCTGATTTCGACTGGCTTAAAATGATATTGCATTAACACCGTCTATTTCTGTAAATGTGGTAAAAATGAATCCATATTTATTTATATGCAGACCCCTAGCACCCTTTTGTGACCCTGTGGTCCCCAGAAGGATTAGAGTTTGAAAACACACGGAAAAGTAACAGCACATCTTTCAACATCAATCCACACAATTTAAGGAATCATTCATATCCACAGGACAAACAGTGAGTCACATGACAAATCCTAATACAAATAGAAGTACAAATATGAGGAACAGCAATAAGTGATGCTTATCCTACGTAGCACCACTAATAAATCTTCATTCAGTCTGTAAAACCATGTGTCCTTTTTGTTCAGACAGCGCATTGATTCTTGCTGTGGCGGAGTTGTGCAGCTGGCAAATGCCAGCTCTCATCTAATATTCCCTCACCATTGCTGACACGTGACATAACGAGTTTTAACATCCCCATCTAACACTGACAAGTTGAGGGGAGCTGATTTTCTGCACAGGAAGCCATTTTGTTCTAGCTCTGTAATGAGACAGATCCGTGAGCTCCGGGCTGGAGAGGGGGGGGTGTAGTGTTGCACACGCGCACACAAATGCACGCTAAACGCACCATGCACAGGCATTGCCAATCCAGCAGGGAGACAGTAAATCAGTACAGCTTCCCCCTAACTTGACAGGCACACCCTAACCCTTTCGTCGTTGTGCAACTTGAAACAGGCTTGCTTTGTGACCGAGGTTGCCATTTTAGCTTTGCTTAAAGTCATTTCCTTCTAATCAAGGGGCCATGTGACTTTCTGCATGAGGTAACAGGACACATGCTGATATCGAGCGCCTGTGGGTGAGAGGTAGCGAGTCGAGTGGCAGAAAGCAGCTGGATGGAGCTTAGTATCATTTAAAAGCGTCGGAATGGGTTGTTATCTAGCTCAAACAAAGCTATAAAAGAGGCTATTAAAAGCGTGGAATCCGCGCTCTGTGGTATATCCACCAATCCAGACAGGAAGATCACGGCGGCCCACTGTACGTGCAGCCCACATGAGTATAGGAATGTAAACAAACCAGACTTCAAACGAAACCTGTGTGGAGGGGAGGGGCGTGCTCTGTAAGCACAGATTGCATCATGTTTCTGACAGAGGTGAACATCACAAGCAGTTTTTCATGGCGCTCTTCTGCCTTTTACGAAACGGCGCAGTGGGACCTCACACAAAAGCAAGAAAGAGCTGTCTCTCATGCTCTGAGTCTCTGTTTCAGTCTCGCCCTGTCTCCTTCTTTCTTCTCTTCGCCCTCTTTCCCACCTCCCTCCTCACAAAAAAAGAAAAGCAATCAGACAGGACACATGTCTGTGGAAATTTCCATGACTACGCTTGTAAAAATGTACCCTTGTGACTTGATTTTAAACAAACGCATCGTGCCAAATTTTGGCTTGTTTATCAATGGTGTTGCCAGAGAGGCTTTTGTGGCTGCCTCTTGCGCTGAGATAAAAATCTGACTTGAGAACGTCTGAAGAAACTGCTTGCCTTGTGTTTATGGCACAGAAACAATCTCCACACTGGTTCAAACTTGCCTTGATGCCATTCACCCTGTTTTTAATCTTTATCACAGTAAGGGAGAGGTCAGACTTTATGTGACTTGTAATAGTGATTGTCTTTCCACGATGCCATAGATTTTAAGAACATGAAGTTGGGTACTTGGAAACTCCTATAGACTGAACATATGGACTCGATTAAAAACGTATTTCAGTGATTTAGAGACTAGAACTTGTGAGAGAAAAAGACTGGGTCAGAAACAAGGGTGCCTTGTGTCTAGTGGTGTAAATTTGTCCTCTCTGTTTAGGTGATGGCGCACACTGGGCTGCACAGCGTATTTGACCACACTCAAACCAGCTACAGGTAATACTGACTCTAAGATCTTAGCAGTTTTATATCACCTCAATGTCACTTAACACATGTACAAACAATGTATGGCCAAAACATTTTGATGCCGCCATTGAATTGTGATTACCCATAAGAATTTTTGCTGTCAGATCACCAACATGAAGCCACGTGTCACATTAGATAACTTAATTTTTATGACAATTCTGTCCCCATAGAAAAGTCTTGGGTTTGATTTGACCTGATAAAATGTATAATTTAAATGCAGGTTAGTAAATACAAATAATATATATATATATATATATATATACACACACACACAGACGTCCACGCACATATTTAAAAATACAATAATTTATACAGAAATTAACAAATTATTGTTAAGCATAACAAATAAGCAGTAATTAGAAAATAAATATTTATAAACAAATGACAAATATAAATTCATAAATATATAAAAGTATAGTATTTATAAATAAACCAATATGAACTGTTATGCATAAAAAAAGTAATAATACTAAAATAAATATTTATATAAGTTAACAAATGTAAAATAAGGCTAATTTGTTATTCATGCTTGTGAGTGTTTGATTGTGCAATTCTTATACAAATTAGACAGATGTTTAATATGTCTCTATTCAACAGTCTCAAAGCAAGAACATCTGCCAAAAAAGAATTCAAATGTTTTCAACATTTGAAAAATGTTTGCAATGCAGATGAACAAAATTTGTGTCAGAGGTTTTTTCATTATATTTTTTTCCTTCCACTGGCACAAATGACCAACCAACACCTAAAAATGTTTTCAGAACATGATTCTTGTAAGAAAAACAAAGAGAATATATTTTTCATAACCGTCAGAAGTTAAACTGCCACAGTGTCCATCTCAATCAAAAGCCTTTACTTGTTTCTCTATGCAAAGCACTTTAAGATGCGAGCGATGGCTGACGTCATTTGACAAAAGGACAACACTCTGCGCAACTATACACCAGTCAGAGAGCCTAGTCAAGTCAAACCAATGTCCAGGAAGTCTCTGCTCTGAGATCTCGAACCAATTACTTGCACAAACAGAAATAAACGACACAAATGAACTTCTAAAACAAATGTCACCCTACAGGAATGCTCCTTTCCAGTTCAAATAAACAGGCCATAGATACAGTGCACAATGCAACATATGACCTAAGTGGCCCACAGTAATGGAGCAAGAGAGATATGAAATCTTCCAGGTACAGTGCTCTTCCTTTCATTCCCAAAATCCCATGCTGTTTCACAACTGCTGCCTGAAGCTGTCCATGCAAAAGAGAGAGAATTAAAGCTCTTACCTGGGCAAGCACAACCTCCAACAGACATCTTCTCACATGTTTGGCACTGCTCTTAATGAAATGGTGTTGTTCAGTCCACGCACTGTTAGCATGGGCTTCTTCTGAGAAATAGAAACAGGCAGAAAGGGGTGGGGAGTCAGCAGGAGGAGGGCACAAAAAAAATCAAAATGTAGAAACAAGAGCTCAGCGAGAAACAGGAAGTAGGAATTACACTCCTGCTCGACACTGCGCCCAGGTTCATTAATATGCAAATTGCAATACTTGTGGGAGGGAGAAAATATGAGAGTGAGAGAGACAGAGCGTGTGTGTGACACAGGAGAGGATCAGAGAGGGAGGGAGAGGGAAAACCAGAGCCAACATTGTCAAAGTGACCTGTGAGGCACATTTTAGAGCACACTGGCCATGTGATGCTGTTCTTTTTTCTCTCTCCATGTATTGCCTATTTTTGCCTTGTGCTGCTAACGGAGATAAACAGAGGCAGCCAGAGCCCAGAGGCACGGAGTCATTACCGCCTAGTGGAGCTACGACACACTGCATAAACACACATATACACACACAAGCACACGTACAGCCTGCCCTCCTGATGCTCCCTGGGGTCTGCTGTACAGCTCACCCCTGCCAGAGTGAGACACACACACACTCTCTGCTGCATGACTGATCTGCCTTCTCCTCATATAGCCGTCCTTCTGCTCTTTCCATGTTCTGTACATTTCAGTAACCAATGCATTGCTATGCATTATGCTCTCTTTGATAGATTCAAAAATAGGGGAAACATGCCCAATACACTGGTACCATATGAGTTATTAGCCAAAAAATATATTAGAAATACTTTCTTTTAATCAGTATCAATTAATATTAAATTTAACATAAAGGTTTGTATTATATATATTATTATTATAATACAATTTTTTTTATAGCAAATGTTTACCTAGAAGTTATTAGCAATATATTAGTAATATAAATAGTAATATAAAATACCAATTATTAACATGTAATAAATAAACTTTCAATCTTTATACTGAATATTATAATATTGTGATGCCTAAATTAATTGTAAAATTGAAAATGACTGATTATAGTTTTATTTGGAATATAATATCAGAAAATTATTTATTAATGTGATTTTAAATCTCTTTTATTTTAATATCATTGCCTGTGAGAGTACAATAATAAGATGGAAAAACAATGGTATTTACATAATTACAAAAAACATACTTTGCAAGTCTAATAACTGGTTTATTCATAGTGACAAAAATAATTTTGTTGGTTTTGTTAATGGTTATAATATCATCAACTTTTTTTCTGTTAGTATAATAACTGTGATTTATTTATAATGACAATATAATTACACTGTAAACGGGTACTACATTCATATAGCATGGCATTTGCATATTACTTGTAGGAATACTATGATCAGAAACAGAGTAATATCTTTTTTCAGTGAGTACAGTAATGATTCCTATTGATTTTGTTACCACATTCATACAGCATGATGTCTAAATGGTACATCAAAGTACTTTTCTATGCAAAAACATAGAAATACCTTGTTATATAAACGTGGCGGCAGCCATTTATTTGTACAGACAAGAAAATGGTTCAGTTAATGGCTACAGACAGTTTAGATTAAAAATGCAAAACGTACCTGGAGTACTGGGACATTGGAAAAACAGCCTTCTTAGAATGTGCCAAGGTGTCTAATTTCTTCAAGGAATCAGTCATCTAAAACTGGCTGAGCACTCACACCAAACAATACTCTGTAGAACTTATTCACTTCACAAGTCTAAAAAGCTCAGCATTTGTCTAAGTGCACATTCACATCTTCAGCCCTCCCTGTTTTAAAGACTCATTGTCTTTCTCATAGTCCCAAAGGACAGACAGAGGTCCCTGTCCACATGGCACCCGCTCCGTGTCAGTCCCGCGATCGATCCGACGCCTCCCTCGCTCTCGCTTCTCAAAGCCTCTCCCTCCAGTGGGCTGTGCTTCTAACTACCGAATCTCACACACCACTGGTCCTTTACGTCCCCTGTCAAAGCCGCCTGACAACTCCAGAGAGGGGGGAGTGAGAGAGCACTCAGCAACCTCTTGATTTCACAGACTCTCATCCAGCGTATCTAGGGAACAGGGCACTGCTTTCATTGCACTGCTGTTATTACATGTCACCTGCCACTCAAAATCAATATGCTGACACAGAGACAACACTCTCAATCCCACGCACGCATGAACGACCAGCAGGTCGGATGTAAAATCAGACGACTCCCTGCTATTAATTACTCCTAAAATGCCTTTAATGAACTCGTTTGATTTACTTTCTTCAGCCGAGAGGAGCCGCGGTCCGAAACACAGCGAGCAAAGAACAAAGAAAACCACTCCACTGAGAATAATTTCACATTGAAGGGTTTCTTTGCGCTGCTGTAGGAAATGGCTTTTTGTTTTCGGAGCCACAGATTGGCTTTGATGCCCTGAGCCTCGAGAGATGCTCTTCACCACAGACTGCACAATCAGGTCCCGCTCTCCCTCCCTCCCTCTCCTTCGTCCTCAGTCACACGCTCTCACACTCCGACTCTGCTGAAAACAAAGATGATCCCTCCTCTGTCTTTCCTCTGACACCACCATTGTGGAAGCTTAGATGTTTACCTGTGTGCGCTGACACTCACTCACCTTCCCTCGCAGTCACGCTGGTGTTCCCGGTCACGCTGTCGAGAAACAGAGAGGAAGAGTCTGCAATCAACTCTTGATCCAATTAAGTGCATGAAAACAACACAAAATGCAGACAGTTTATTGCACTAAAACAGCTTGAGTTTCAAAAAAGCAAACGAATGTAATCAAGTTCCATATTGTGTGCCTCACCACGTTTTACCTTTTCAGAGTCTGTGTTGTTTGTGGTAGTCGAAGCACGGCGTATTGATGATCTGGAGCTGGGTCAATTAGCCCTAAAAAGCATGGACAGAGAGAAAGAGAGAGAGAGAGCGCGTAGAGGAGAGCAAAAGGAGGAGGCGGGAGAGAGTGCACGGATCCACTGGAATAAATATGACGCAGAGCCAGAGCAACTTCTCCAGCCCGCTGTACCCAGCGAGGGCACTGTCACCATGGCAACGGCAGAGCAGTGATAGCTCGCCGGGGCACACAAGGCACGGCATTATTCTGTCTCTCGCTCGCTGGAAATACACAGTTCCACTCAGGCGCTGAGCACGTAGGCAGGCGGACCGGCGCCTTGTGTTCAATTAACTCTACTCGTTCAGGGCCCCAGGAGCCCAGCCACCTGTGACCTAAGATGAGGACGGACGCTGCTTAATGTGAAGGTTATTTGAGAACACCCCAAATGGGTCACAAATCAACATTTGGAATGGATCCTTACAGACACTGTGTTAAACAAAGCATTGAATGGGAAGGGTTTATACGGCGTTGTGAATACGAAAGGTTTATTGGCTTGCTGAAAGAAAACTTGAGGGACAGCAATTTACAAAAAAGAAAACGAGAAGTTTCTACTTTGTGTTTTTAAAAAGTTTCCCATACAGACAACCCCAGTTCATGCTAAGCTACAAAAAAGAAAAAAATGCTGTAATAAGCATGCTAAAGACCAGTAGATGGCAATGTCAATTTGTATATTTTGGGAGTTTACATGAAGACAATAAAGGTGTCTTTGAAACACATTTTCAATAGTTTTTGCATCCTCAGACTGACATATCACGGTTTTTGTGTAAATGAACAGCCAAAAGCAATGTTTTCAGATTTTAGCTGAAAGCTGTTATGTACACCCCTTGGTTTGTTAGCCTGAGCTGGTTTAAGGTGGCCTGGTGGCTGAATGGACAGCTGTTCTTCAGAGCATGACCATCTGAAAAATGTCTAAAACTCCTTTAAAACCTGCCAAAATCATCAAACCAGTCTAGTCAGAGTGGCCACGGGATCCGTTTTAAAGGGTTTTAGGCTTTCTTCAACTGGTTAGGCTGGGACATCTACCAAATTATATGTTTATCAGTCTGGTGAAAGGGTTAGTTTGCTGGTCTTAGATGGTTTAAACTGGACCCCAGCCGGGCTAGGCCAACAAAGGTCTTCTAGCCTGTTAAATGTTTTTTTTTTTTTTTTTAATAAGCCAACTTAAACCAGCCTAATCTGGTTTGCTGATCTCCCAGCCTGGTCTGTTGACTAATTTTAGGTTTTGGGCACTTTGTAGCTGGTCAGGCTTGATCAGACTAGGAAACATGTCCAAACCAGCTAAGACCAACTTAAATCAGTTAGGAGAGTTAAGCAGGCTTATTCAGTAGAAAATAAAGTGATTCAAAAGATTCATCATCTTATCTTTTTTTATAAAAAAAAAAACCCTAAGGTGGTTTAATCTGGTCCTGGCCAAGCTGTTTTTAGCTGGCAGCCAGTCTGACTAACCTGGAAGAGAAGCAATCCAGTTTATCCTTTTTCAGCAAAGTAATTCTTTAAGAATGCCAAAATCAGACCATATCCTTGCATTGAACTTCCACTACCATTCATGTCAAGATTAAGACATTATTCAAATTATTTGACCCAAGCTGAAATCAAAAGCAATTTGTTGTATTAGCAATGGAAAGCTGAAGTAGTCAGGAAAAAAATGGTAATGTTCAGACAGACAAAAATATAATAAGCTTTGTCTTAATAAGCTGTCAAGCTGTGTTAACGAAAATTGCACCCAGTGGGCCGGGGAACTGGGTGATCCCACCATAATTTGCTTGGTTAGGAAAATGCAGTATGTTCTATAAACAACAGCTCTGGCCAACAAGGATATGAGATTTTTCTCCTGTCTTTTTATGCTTTGAGTGGTGTCTGCTGCTTGCCAAGAGCAAAGCTGAGTAATGAGACAGGATGGAGAGGAATGGAGAGTGCCAAGTGACTCCAGTCTCAACCAGTCTCAGCAGAACCGTTCTAATGGAACCACACAATGGAAGGTGACCCACTTATTGTGCTGCGTCCCTCTGTGATTCGCCCATCTCCGAAGACACCCTGGCCCAATTTCAACGTGTACACATTGTGTGCGATTATGTATTTGCTTGTGCGTTATGTGTGGGCGGGTATTTGGTAGAATATAGCTCAAGATGATCTACTGCAGATGTTGTGCCCAACCATAATAATATGCCAAAATGTGACTAAGTGCACCTGGAAAAGGCAGGAAATAGCAAAGACCTTCTCCTGTCAAGCTTAACATAAGGAATTAGATGCAAATAAAAGTATCCGGATCGTGCATAAATCAGTATGAACTTCATCAGGTGCTCTGGTGTTTGTTTCTTTCAGCGAGAGAAAACAGGATTTCATGCATAATGCTTTCATTGTGCTGACTCCGGTCTTCATTGTGCCAAACAATGCCCTACAGCCCAAACGTAAAGCTACTTTAGACACATCTGCCTCTGGCAACAGCAGCATATGCAGGACATTAGCTTTTGTAATTCAGTCAGCATTTTTGTATGTAACTCAAAGCAGACAAAAACCTCAGTATGTGCACTTTAAAAGCACTGATAGCAAATAATCATTACACGTCTGAGGGACTATCTGAATAAAAATATAGTGATTTTTGAGATGGAAACTTTCCATGTACGTACTCAAAAACTACTCTTGAGTTCACTGAACTGAATACGAAGGAGAAATTTTAGGTCACTGCCATGATGGAAAACACCTCTGTAGTACTGCATTATTTAGCCCTACTGGCAAAACGAGATGTTTAAACAGTGTCAAGAGGAGTACGTCTAATTAGTCTAAGTACTTTTCAGAAGACTGAATTGATTGCCTCCTTCACCATTCCTTCCAAGATCTGGCATTTGATTTCATTGATAGAGAGCAGAGCTGGCAGGCAAAATAAAACTAGACAACACTTAGTGTTTTTTTTTTCCTAGTGGAAACTATGAAGATGGATGATCCAGAAAAAAGGAAACAAAAATCTTGCATATGCATGGAAAGACTGAAGGCCTGACCTAGTAACATTACATAGCTATTCTTATCAGTTTTGCTGTCTTACAAATATTAGAAAGTTAAAAATATAATTATAATAGGTTCAAAATCGCAGTACGAGCAATGTTGGGTGGTCAAACTGACAATTCAAAACCTGGTAAAAAAGCAAAACATTTAACATCCTAAATTATAATAATTCTCATAAATTATCATAATTATAATAAGTGTAAAAATAATCATTATTGTAACTTTAAAAAAAAAAAAAAGCACTTTGTTGTGCTTCCTGAAGCTAGAACAGAGCATTGCACTGGCAGTGCCAAGATCACAAGTTTGATTCCCAGCAGACTAAACATGCATCAACTAATAAAAATAGTGGTTTCTTCAGATTAAAGTATCTGCGAAACGCAAGTACCCCCCTGGGTAGTAAAGAAACTGACATAAAATCTAAATTGGTAAATATAATCAACTTAATCGACTAAACATTATAATTTTGTTTGCACATTTGACAATACATCAGTGTAAATGAAAATAAATCACAAAATTTCAAGTAATAATTTAAAGGAGAAGTTCACTTTTAAAAAAAAACTTTTGCTGATAATTTACTCACCCCCATATCATCCAAGATGTCCATGTCTTTCTTTCTTCAGTCGAAAAGAAATGAATGTTTTTGACGAAAACATTCCAGGATTTT
>JAUCNO010001053.1:5802683-5826436 GCA_032353835.1 Enteromius viviparus
TAACTCAGGATCAAGCCTGGGTTAACAAAGAAAGTTGATGAGCTTCATCATGGTACCAATAATGCCTGATTGCATCGATTTGGATTTGTCAACCCAAAACTAATCCTGTAACTCTGAGTTTGTTTAGCCACCATCATGGTACAGGCCCCTGCTGAAGTGTGATCCATTATGCTCTTTTTGTTTACCCCTCACGCATGCTTATGTTTTATTCTTCTATAGAACCATAGATTGTAGCGTATGAGTCAATTAGTGTCGTCACTGTACAGCCTACATGCACATCATAAAAAAACGTATTAGATCATGTCACACAAAGTGAGCTTGTGCAAGTGTATATTGGGCCTTACTCACCCATGTGATTGAGATATAACTCCTTAGGGTCTGAAGAGTCTCTAGGGGCTCTGGGATTCCTGGTGCATTTTACCTTCAGCTGAAGTTGAATTGTATCAATTTCGGTGCCTTCCTGATCCTCTGACACACATTATCATTTACATTAGTATGTGAAGACAAAGAATAATAAACAGAATTTAAGTCAGTGTTGGCATTTGTGGGAACATTACTAGACTACCCCCCTCAGGACAAATACATTTGTCTGTCATTTTAAAGTAAAACAAGACTTTTGTAAGTCCAGAGTTCACTTACCCAGATTCCTGTACTCAAAAAGACGAGGATCTGCTTTAATGGGCACAAGACCAAGTCTGTGAGCTAGAATCTCATCCTGAATGATCGATGTGTTATTGTAAATAAAGACTTTTTCAATGGCCATTGTTGGGACCTTCGTTTTCAAATTAGAGGAGGACGAAAAACATAAAATGACTTTTAGATACCGTTCCCCGAGCAGCTCATGATGATATTAATATAACAAATAGAAGCAGACACCATGGACAAAACATTATCAAACATACCTCAGCTAATAATATACGGCGAAAAGCATTCGCGATGGCAGCATCTATCCCAACCATATCAAACTCTAACGTGTTCTCATCCGAGTGACCCACATCGATCCTGAAATTCTACAAGAATACATTTACGCATGTTTATCAGTCACGTGATCACGACTAAAATCATGTTAATAAAAGAGAGCTTGTAAATTTCACGCACCTTCTTGAATTTTTCCAAATCCCATGTGTCATCGTACCCGGGATAATTTCCTGGATAATCTGTAGTATGGACCTGTAAATAATATTTGCATACGTAGCTCAATTGAAAACGTTTTGATAAACACTAGTGATGTTATAATATAAAGCTAATAAACAACAATCACTGCAGTTTGTGTCCGAAGAAACCCGCATGACATGTGCAACGTTATATTATTAAATAACGGACACTTATATTGGCAATGAAACAGTCTGTGTACACATAAACAAACATATACACACCCTGAACACTATATAAATATTCCAAACAGGTCATAACTTACATTTTTAACGCCAAATTCGCCCAATATTACTCTATCACGAATTTCATCCACGTTGCTCATAGGCGCCGCCATCTTAGCTGTCATACCTCTCTTGCACCGGTAGAGGGCAGACATCTCCTATTCAAAAACTCCACTCGAGTTTCAATTAAGTTTCAATGGAGGCTTTGCTTTGTCGTACTTTAAGCCGTTCAATGTCTTATTGATAAAACTTTTATAAACTGGTCACATAAGGTATCGATATAGTGGTGTGTATTTTCATGAGAGTCATTAACACAATGTTTTTTGTTTTTTTCCCCAACATGTTGGAAAAAAAATATAATATATATATTTTTTATTTTTTCAAAATATTCTGTGTTGATGCAGTTCGTGAAAACAAATAGCATGTTCAGTTAAAGCTTGTCAAATTATTGTTATTATTATAATTACTTAATAGTAAATTTCTTTAAGCAGTCGAGTAGTGTTCTGTCTTCTGTGGTCTGGACGAGTCAAGTAGATGAACTACTAATAAAAATAAAAAAGATAACTGCTTTTTATTGTACACTCCAATAAGTCTCATACAGACTGCTGTTGGATTAGATTGTCTAGGTTAAAAAAAAACATTAAACAGCTAACTGACAATAAAACATAATAAAAACATGATTTTTTTAAATCAAAATAAAAAAAAAACATGTTAAAAACATGTTTATGTAAATAAACTTTTAATATATTTTCTAATACTTTTTACAGTAATCATTTGTATCTTTATTTATACTTTTTTTTAACTTATTCTCTTTGGGGACTTTTATTCTAGCCTCATTAAACTGCGTCACTGGAGTATCGCGCGCTCACCGTGAAGGTGCACAAGTAGATTGAAGTGTTTCTAAACTTGTGACTGATGTTTATTCTTTGCGAGTGCCTTTAATGAAGTCGTACACCCACTCCACAGAAAGCAGGCAGGCATCCGTGGTGGTTCTCCTGCAGTTGTTTTGAGGGATTCCCTCTTTGAGCTCGCTATGGACGGAACTGTGCACAGAGTTGTGGAGGAGGGATCCACGCGTGGGTCCTCCCGGACAGACGCTTTCCTCAGCGGAGAGGATGAGCGCCGTGACACCGACCACAACCGGAGAACTCACGAAACACATCCCGACGACGAGGTACAACACCAAATCATCAAACTAAACCACTTTTAATATCTAAAGTACTTGAAGGCTATAAGTTGATGTATCGCATGTAAGAATTAATGCACTAACAAATATGCTTGCGTATGTTTTATATGTAAATAAAATATACATAACCAAATACTGCCTGTAATGTTACCTATAAACTCAAACTTACTACTTTTTTAGTTGTATATGAGCTTTTAAATGAGGTACGTGAGGTAATATGAATAATCTTCATGAATATGTATGAGAGTATTGTATATAATACACCAACATTGAAAAATAACGTTAAGTTGTCCTAAGACAAGAATGCATTTAACGTTAGGTTTTGATGAATTTCATATGTTGACTAGCATTTATGTGTATGTAAATATATATATGTGTGTGTGTGTGTGTTTCAAATCATATTGATTTACTTTAATGTTTAATTAATGTTTGTTTTGTTTAAAGCCCACTTTGCCTCTTAGGGAATTTTATCCCTATATCCGCTGTGCCCTCTGCAATGGATATTTCATTGATGCCACCACCATCACAGAGTGTCTTCACACTTGTAAGTGCACATTTCCCACCAATGTAGTGGTATTCATTTTTTATGATTTTTATTTTTTTTCTCCATATTTTCATATCTGTGATCCGTACAGTGTTTGGAATCACATCTTTTTATTTCTCCGTTACAGTTTGTAAGAGCTGCATTGTCAAGCACTTTTTCTACAGTAACAGGTGTCCTAACTGCTCCATTGTTGTGCACCAGACACAGCCACTGTACAGTATCAGGTAAATTTTAGTGTTAATTTTTTGTTTGTTTTGCCAATTTCAACTTTGGCTAACCGTCGCTTATAGGGCATAGTGTTGTTTACTGGTTTTGGTCTGTCACTGGAGATTTAGTCTAGCTGTTATTTTCCACACCATCTCTTGTGTCTAATTACTGCTGCCTAGCAATAACCGCCTCACATATGTCCTATTGTCTTTAGGGATTCTTATATGGTTTAGTGTTTAATTATTGGTAATGTTCATGGAAGTCAAGTCTTTTCCACTTTTAGACCTGACAGGCAATTACAAGACATTGTTTTCAAGATGGTTCCCTATTTGGAAGAAGGTTAGTTGAGTTTTTATATTAAATCTAAAATAAAAGTAAATATATTTTAATCAAAATTTTGTTTTCTCTTCTTCAGATGAAAGGTTGCGAATAAATGCGTTTTATAAACAGAGAGGACTTGACATTCCTAGACCAGGTTTGTTCATGCAGTCACCCTCTTGAAGGTTATTCTTTGAGTATAGTGCATAGGTGATGCCTAGTAGTAATATTCTCATATACGTATGATGCAATCTTTTCTCTATTTATTTTCCCCCCAGTGGCATCTCCAGCTACAATCCCAGTAAAGCTGCCTCAGAGACTAAAGAAAGACATGCTGCCTCCGTCTGTTTTTACTATTCCCTCCGAGCTAGATGTGTCTCTGATGTTGGAGTTTGTGGGGTCAGTAATGTTCATTTAAGATTATACTTCTATCAGTGATGTCATTTAGTTTCTAGAGCTTTTAGTTGTAAATTTAATTAAAATTTATGTTAAAAAAAGGTTTAATTCTTGCAATAATACACACCACTGAATCGTTCAAACTGACCTGGAGCATTCATAAGGAAGTACATAAGGTACATTTGGATTTCATGTTAATCTTTAATCTCATGCTAGATGTTTTGTTGAGTATCATCACTAGATGGAGCTACACAGTCAAAAATCAAAAGAGTCTTTAAAGCCATGATTTTCAGTCTTTTTGATCGAAGTGCCACGTTGTCCAAGACCATATTCAAAGCCCTGTTTGAGAACCGTTTTATCTTATCTTTACTTTCATATATCTTTTGATTTACAGGGCTGAAAAGGGTATTGAGAACTACAAGGTAATGTTCGTATTTTGTCATTATTGCATAATTAATATTAATAATAACATGAATATTTGTATTTAGTTCACACAGAACAATGTACCTTATATTCAGGAAACACATTGCATTGTTATATTGCCTTTCAACCATCACAATACTCAAAAATCATATCATATATAAATGGTATATTCTCATGTACTATAGAAACATATAAGCTGAGCTCCACGCAATTTCTTTAGATAATTAATTATAGGCCATTAATCAAATCATAAACCATAAGATGTTCACTCTGTCAAGAACATATATATTTATATATATATATATACATATATAACTGTTAAATATGCTTTCATTGCCAAATTAAGATGCCAGTCCTAAAAGGTATGATGTCCCTTTCCAAAACAGGGTAGTTTGTTATCTTTTAAATTATAATTTTATGTAAACCTTGTGTTTTTAAGGAAACTCATACAATTTTTTTTCTTTGCATGTTATTGCCCCCACACCTAGCTATTGAACACACTGGATTATATAGATATGATTGAACTATTATTTGAAATATTGTAAAATATAAAGATGAAAATGAAACATTTATTCAACTTCTGAAACAGTAATATAATAATAATTAAACAATAAAATTACATCCTTAACTCCTCCAAATCACCACCACCATTCATTTTCATTCAGTCCACTTTTGTTTGTTAATGTTCACTCCATCGAGTATAGGTGGCTGACGGTGGACTTCAGCTAGCATATGAGAAACAAAAAACTGTGACACCATTACTAGTGTAAATATTTAGTCTAGTTTCTGAAGAGAATTTAGTATATTTAAACTTACATATTTTGAAAATCCCTTCTGGCATATTTTATGGATGGACATGTAAAGCTTGTACATGTAAACTTATTCACCTTAGTGGTTGAAATTCCTGCCACTGAAGAGATGGAGGAATCTCTCCTGATGTCAGAAAGGGGATGGCCTTTTTATAAATGGTCAGATTTCCAAATGACAGGGTGCACTACCATTCAAGGGACATGGAAAAACTCTTATGTTTTATTAAACAAAAATGTTGTTTTTATTACCAAATGAACAATATACTCAAACTGAGTTTAACCATAAATGAACAAAATACTAATAGAGAACTGTTATTTTATGATTTGACTGTATTCTAATCTCATTCAAATTTAATGAGCAGTGCAGGGACAAAACAAAAAATACACCTCCTCTTATACAAACCCCCAAAAATCTAGAAAGAGTATCTTGGTGCATTTGTTATGAATATGAAAACTAAGTAATATGGTCACTTTTTAATATGTTAACAGTTATGGCAAAGTTTTTTATGTACAGGACACCAGAAGGCACCCTTACAGTGATTATTGAGCCAACTAATATTATACAATAGAATCATTGTGTAGAATTGAGCTGAAATTGTGCTCTAGGCTCATCTGTTTTTCATTTTTAATATCCTGATGATATTTTCACCCTCCAGCCCCTTGAGAGGAAGTATGTGCGTGTGTCAGGGGAAGCCACTGTTCGTCATGTGGAGCTTTTTATCAGGAGGAAGATGGAGCTGAGTCAGAACTGCAAGGTGAATTACAGATTTTCTCCCTTTTATCTTTCTTACCCACAGTTTTTGGTGTATTGTGAATCATAAATCATGTTATGTGTAAGGGCAAGGCCTTGGTCTTAAATGGCTTGTTTTCATTAAACCAGACACATAAATCCTGCCTCAGACGGTCAGCAATGTCTAAGGTCTGAAGGATATGTGGGGTGTGCACCCCCAGCTGTGTAAGCCGCTCAATAATTCATACTGACAGGATGGGTAGAGTAAATCAGACACCACCCTTCACATAGAGCAAAGATATGCTGAGTCATTTGATGCAAATTTTTTCTTTTTTCCACTCCTTAGCAGACTACATTCAGTCTTTAGGGTTTCCACAATGAGGTCATCATGTAAAAGTGTGATTAAAGAAATTATGTTATTAGGATGTTCCCTTTCCCTCTCAACACTTCAGTGACTCTGTCACACTTCACAGTCCTGTCACGTTGCTGTTTAATTAGTTTCCCCCTAATCCCAATTCTGGATAAGGATTTGAGTCCTTGAAAAGAACCACAGCTCAGTCGAGTGTAGAAATGACTGTCTGTGGTTGTGAATAACAGTGATTACGTTTGAAAAGAAAATATAGCGCGCATGTCTGTTTGTTTACTGACATGTCCAACTTAAGAGCCATTTATTTAAACTTTAACACTTTATTTCTTAATTTAGTGTCCTTGTTGCATCCTGTCAGTTAAGTATGCAAAATTACAAGCATCTAAATCTATCCTAACTGTGTTGTAAGTATATGTTGGTATTTAGCTGTATAATTACATTGTAACAAAGATACATTAAAATAAAAAGTAAACATTAAACTTCAAGCCACATACAACAGTTTCATTGTTAATTGTTCATAGTATGTATACATGAGATTTGTTGCATTTTAAAGATATACAGTGGGTACGGAAAGTATTCAGACCCCCTTCAGTTTTTCACTCTTTGTTATACTGCAGCCATTTGCTAAAATCATTTAATTTATTTTCCTGATTAATGTACACACAGCACCCCATGTTGATAGAAAAACATAAAATTGCTGACATTTTTGCAGATTTATTAAAAAAGAAAAGATGAAATATCACATGGTCCAAAGTATTATTGCTGTGACACTCATTTAACTCAGGTGCTGTCCATTTCTTCTGATCATCCTTAAGAAGGCTCTACCCCTTTATTTGAGTCCAGCTGTGTTTGATTATACTGTCTATTTAAGACCTTAAAGCTCACAATGTATGTCAGAGCAAACCAGAATCATGAAACTGGAATGTCAGGAACTGCCTGAAGAGCTACCCCTGCCTCGGATCTGGCCAAAATTACAAAACAATTTTGCTGCACTTAAGGTTCCTAAGAGCACAATGGCCTCAATAATCCTTAAATGGAAGATGTTTTGGACAACCAGAACCCTTTCTAGGTCTATGGCAGTCTGGCCAAACTGAGCTATCGAGTGAAAGAGGTAAAGAAGAACCGAAAGATCACTGTGGCTGAGCTCCAGAGATGCAGTCGGGAGTGAGTGTCAAGAGTGGTCCAACGGAAGCCTCACCTCTGTGCAAGACACATGAAAGCCCACATGGAGTTTGCTAAAAAAAACATCTGAAGGGCTCCAGGATGGTGAAAAAGAAGATTCTCTGGTCTGATGAGACCAAGATAGAATTCAAAAAGGTTTCGAGAATTCAGAGGTCAAAAACTTCTAAGATTTATGTGTGGAGAAACCAGGCACTGCGCATCACCTGTCCAATACAGTCCCAACAGTGAAGCATGGTGGTGGCAGCATCATACTGTGGGGGTGTTTTTCAACTGCAGGTGCAGGATGACTAGTTGCAGTTGTACAGGGATATCCTGGACCAGAACCTTCTCCAGAGTGCTCAGGGCAGAAGGTTTACCTTCCAACAAGACAATGACCCTAAGCACACAGCTAAAATAATGAAGGAGTGGCTTCACAACAACTCCGTGACCTAAAAATGGCTGTCCACCAACGTTTACCATCCAACCTGACAGAACTGGAGAGGATCTGCAAGGAGGAATGGCAGAGGATCCCCAAATCCAGGTGTGAAAAATCTTTCCCAAAAAGACTCATGGCTGTATTCGATCAAAAGGGTGTTTCTTCTAAATACTGAGCAAAGGGTCTGAATACTTGTTATATTTCAATTTTTTTTTTTATAAATCTGCAAAAAAGTCAAGAATTCTGTGTTTTTCTGCCAATATAAGGTGCTGTGTGTACATTAAGAACTTAAATGATTTTAGCAAATGGCTGTAATATAACAAAAAGTGAAAAATTGAAGGGAGTCTGCATAATTTCCGTTCCCACTGTATTCTGAATTCAATTCAAGTAAAGTATAATGTTGTTTACAATAAATATCATTTTGCATTTGTTACTGCTTTCTTGATTACTGTGAGGCAAAAATGTTAAATTTTTTAAAAATTTTACAATTTTGTTGCCATGACAGCTCAAAGGTTCATTCAGAATTAATATACGATAATAAAATATGCTATAAAGCTTCTAATTTTGGCTTTTTTGTTTGTGTTATTAACATTAATTGCAGTATTCTGATCTATGGTCACATGCAGCATTTGTTAGTTAAGGCCGCTTGCATGTTGTAAGGCTAACAGTCATATCTGGATTACTGGCTTAAGGGTTTTTCCTGGCGTCCAGGCACTCAGTGTTGATTAGCTAAGACTGATCTGGCCTGGTGAGGAACACCTCATAGTTCCAGGGACATCTACTGGGATAGAGGTGAAAGACGAGATACCAGAGGTTGTGTGCTTTGCTCCAGCACAGCCCGCTGTGCCCTGCACCACTAGACTCTAAAAATTGTCTAATCATTTTGGAAATAAACTGAGGCTGTATTGTATATTCGTATGAAGACTTGAAATGCATTTCCATTTGGCATTTTAGGGTCATTGTGAAAAAGCACTTTAAAAAGTTTAAACCCACTGAAATCCAACCTCTAACATAAAATATTATGCTAAGGCAAGAATACATATTTATTTGCTCATATTACTTGTTATTGTTTTGTATTGTTTTTTTTTTTCTCATTAATCAACTTTGGCATTGTGTTGTAGTCAGGACTGATACTTCCAAACACGCTGTGTTTTAAGGGCAAGTGTGGTATTAAAACCACTGGCTTAGATGATATGACAGAAAAAAACATGACTTGCATCACATACCTGAACATTAATATTCTGCTTTATTTGGCAGGTTGAAGTTGTGTGTGGAGAGCATCTTCTTGAACAATGCCAGTCTTTGAGAGAAGTTTGTAACACCATGGGGAAAAATGCATTGCAGGTGGATGTCTGATATAATTTACCTTCCATATTTTTGCTTTTTAAGTGTTTTTTTTTGTTGTTGTTGCAAAAAATAAAACGGCTGGAGGCACAAAGTATTTCTTAAAGGGATAGCTAATGCAAAAAAAAAAATTCTGTCATTTGCTCATTATCACATATTTCCAAACCTGTTTATTTCTTTTGTTGAACACCAAAAATAGATTGTGGGTAACCAAAGATTTTAACCATGCTTTAAATGTCAATCAGGAGCTTTTCAAAATATATTTTAGTTGAACAGATGGAGGAAAAAAACCTCAAAGCAGGTTTGGAACTAATTTTTGTGTGTGAACTGTCCCTTTAAGGATTGTTCAGTGAGTTGCAGTATCATTGAGATGTTTTTTTTAAAGAGAATGAGCTTCATGTAAGCTGTTAATAAGTGTGAAAATAGGTGCCTTACACAGTTCCTGTCTCGCCCTTCGCACAGCATTACATTAGAGCCTTACCTTCAGATTTAAGTGCTGCTGTCTCTCAAAATAGCATTTCACGTTTAAAAAAAAAAAACTGAAAATTGACAATCTTTGACAATCTTTTGCTTTGTTCTGTATGTGCTGTAGAGGCATCAATAACAAGTCATGTTTATTTTCAAATGACATTGTTCTTATAAAATACATTATTGAAGGATCCGTTAAAAACATTTCATTTAAAATTCCTTTTTTCTTTCCATACATTTAATGAGTTCTCACTGGATTCAAGTATTAATTTGTTAAAAAAAAAAGTAGTAGTATAAATACTGCATTCCTTGATGCACAATTTCTTATATTCCCTTTTTAGGATGGCATGCTGGTTCTGCATTTTGGACTCGTTCTACCTGTTCAGTAAAGAGGGAAGACAGAACGACCAGCTACTGTGAAAACTACATAATATGGTGGTTTTATTTCAAGGGCTATACTAAAATGCCAGTTGTTCTATGCAGTGATCCTTTGTCTTCCTGGTTGCCTTCTGCTTAATATAGTATGATTCAAAAATATGACACCATTCTTTGAGCAAATGCATTAAAAAAATTAGAGCTGATTAGCTATTTTCAGAAGATACTGTTTGTTTGTGTTGGTTGATTGATTGATTGATTGATTGATTGATTGATTGATTGATTGATTGATTGTTGGTTTGATTTGATTTTTTTGGTTACAATTTATCTTACTGTAATTTCCTTTTCATTTTCTAACTAAGATAAAATCGTAATTTCACCTTGCTTCTTCAGAATATATTGTTTTGATATGAATTTTGTTGCTTGGTTTTGTTTTGCCTCCAGGTTAGCTGACTAAAAACAAATCAATTCTTTGAAAGAAAAATGCACTTCTGTACCTGGACAGTACATACATATGAAAGTGTTTAATTCTGTACAACAATGGTGAAGTTCAGTTGGTTTGTCTTTCTCTCCTTAACTCTTTCAGGGTTTTTGAGTGTTTCTGTTTGTTTAGTTCATTTTAGATTGAAATATTTTTGTGTTTGATGAGCCATATTGTGTTATTACAAGGCCTTTGCAGAAAAGATTTTTCATATGATGTTTCACCTTTTGCAATATTGTTATTGAAGTGGTCTCCATTTTACAACTAAATGTTAATCTGTGCATCGCCAGACACACATCATTGCATATAAATACTATGCAAATATTATGTGTCCCTTTTCATTAAGTTTTCATCTTTTTAGTGTTGGGAAATGTTTTTTTACCTGCTCTTATTTTGTGTTTGGGTGCTGCTGATTTTGAATTGAGATGCCATCTTATTATTTACACTAAAAATAAAAGATTAACAAGTGTCTTTTCACCCCTGATGTCATGCACCTCACATTAAAGTCCAAATGTTGTTTATGGCAGTGAAGGATTGCAGGTACAAGGCAAAGTTTACATGGTTACATAAACACTAATTTTGAAAAGTTTAGAGCCAATACGTTTTTTTGTTATTTTTTTGATGATTGATATTAAAAGAATTTAAATTTAAATAAGAATGTATATGTATATATATATATATATATATAAAGTTTTGTTTTCGTTTTTAAAGATACCTGAAATAATGTATTCTACATTATTAAAATAATGAACGTTACTGTAGCAGATTAAAATGATTTCTGAAGTACCATGTGACACGGAAGACTTGGGTGAAAATTTAGCATCACAGGAATAAATTGCACTTTCAAATATATTGAGTTCTAACAGTAAATTGTAATAATATTAACTATGCCAAATAAATGCAGCCCTAATAAGGACAAGAAGCTTTCAAAAACATTAAATATCTTACCAACCCCAAACATGGTAATGTAACTTAACAAAACCAATGAGTTGCAATTAAAGAAAACACATTTAAGATGCTAAACCTTGAGTCTTCAGTAAGTTTAAAAAACAGTTATTAAGAGCAGTAATAACATTGAGAGTGATCAATGAATAAAAACAACTAACATTTCAATTACTAACTTTATTTAGTTAAGGCATACATGTGTAACAGGTAATTCAGCGGTTTGGTCCCTTATTTGTAATATGCCATTGTTCTTTACTTTCATACATGTGAATATATCCTAATCATTGGATCAGTGCTAATGTTGGCTGTATCTTAAGTCATCCCTTAATATAATAAGTTCATATTTATACTCCTAAAACCATCAGCAGGACTAAAATACTTTCTAAAAAACTACAATTAAGAAACACAGAAAATATTTAAGGCCTAAGTTCTGAAATATTGAATCAGCATATTGTAGATATGTCTTTTTAAACATGATATCACCATTGCAATATTTTAAACAGGTTACCAATTTATATAAACAACAGCTGGCAGTATTTAGCTAATAGATTACTGTGCCAAAGGCCCAAAAGACTTGGGAAAATATCTAGAGAAGCACTGGTTTAATAAGCATAACATTCTAGTTTGAGTTAACATCAACATTATCACTCTTTTCTGCTTTCTTAATCACAGCGGTTTCTGCCGTGTTTTCCTCTCGCTTCTCTCCTGCCTTAGTTTTGCCGTGTCCCTCTTCTTCTTTCTCTTTTTTGGGATTGCGGGTTGAGGTGAAAGCGGAGCGGCTCTGATACCCATAGGTGATGCTGGGTGTGCTAGAGAAAGTCACCCCAGAACTGAAGTGGGTTTCTTCACCTTCCAGTAGCTTTCTATAAGGACATCAATGATGACTGGTCAGTTTTTATTCATATCATTAGTGCTTTTTAGTGTGGAGTTAATATGGTGTTATTGGTGCTTTACCTGTATGCTGAAATTTCAATGTCTAATGCCATCTTAACATTCAGAAGATCCTGATACTCCCGGAGGTGATGGGCCATTTCACTCTTAATATTTCTAAGATCAAGGTCCAGCTGCCCAATTGTTTCCTGTTAAATAGGATTTAAAAAAAATGTAAATCAGTATTATCCTTAGCACAGAAAATTCAGTAGTGCCTGTCATAAAAGAAAAAAATATTCCTGTAAATAAATGCAATACAATGAAATCAGCTTGCACTTTTCTCATTCACATGACTATTAAATTATTTAGCTCATCACCTAAATTAGATCTTTCTTATAAAAGCTAATGTGAACCTTGATCTCTTGGCATTGACCGGCTGTCTCAAGTTCAAAGCCGCTAATCTGACTTAAACTGGCACTTCTTTCACTTTTAAAAGATGAAAGGTCATAGATTATGCCTCCGAAGAACCTCAAGCTAAAATGAATTGGATATTTTATATGGCAGCATGCTTAAACGTTCACATTTGCAAATAATCTAACTCATCGAGTTCTAACACATCAGTATAAACATGAACTTTGTTTATCATTTGGATTTCTTTCTCCAAGTGAACATGACCTTGTTTAAACCTCCCTTGGAAAATCCTCTTTATCAACAGACTCTTAGCGGAATTAACCTCGGCCACCTCTCGTGTGCGATTAGTTCAGCACCATGGACAGAGCACTCGGCTCCTTCACATGCCATTTCAAGCCGTTTCAGGCCTGTCCTGTGGTCTAACTTAGTTCTAATTATTACATTTACAGTTTTCACGAGGTCCTTATAAAAATTGTCTGATTACATTAAATATTTATATATATATATTAATTTCTCTGTTGTGTTGTAGGACTATTATGAAGGCACACGTTGATTAAAGTAAATGAAAACCAGCGTTCCTTTATAGCCTATTTATAATAATACAAAACAAATACTTTTAAAAGAAGTTAAAAAGACCTGAACCGACACACAGTAATAGTTAGATACATACTAGCACTTTCCCCCTTCTTTAAATAGGCCTGTTCTATTTTTATTAAATTGAGTTAGATTTTATAAAATGAAATATGATTTGTATGTGTCTACCTGATAACCTGCGACTTCGGCATTGTGCGCTTCTTCCATCTCGTGGATCTGTCGCTCAAGAGACTCGTTTGTGCCTCGCAAGGTTTCGATCTCAATGGTTTTGGACTGTAGTTGTCTCCTGTAGTCGTTGATCTCCTCTCTCGTGGCTCTCATGGCCTCGTTGGTTCTGGTGGCCTGCTCGTTGAGGCTGACGAACTTTGATTTGTACCATTCCTCAGCAGACTGCAGGTTCTTGGACGCGAGGGTTTCATACTGCCCACGGATCTCTTTGAGGGCCGAGGTCAAATCCGGCTTGGATAACTCCACTTCCACAGATATCTGGGCTGCCTGGATCATACTAGTCAACTCCGTCACCTCTTCATCATGCACCTTCCTCTGAAAGTTGATCTCGTCCAAGAGAGACTCGACCTTTCTCTCCAGGTCCACGCGCACCATGGTGGCATCATCCACATCTTTCTTGTAGGATCTGAGCGTCTGCTCTGCCTCCTCGCGCACCCGGATCTCATCCTCAAACTTGCCTCGGAGTTTCTGCAAGTCTTCCTCGATATTATCTCGTTCAATTAGAATGTGGGATTTTTCGTTGTTCAGCTCGTCCACCTGGGCTCGCAGATCCCGGATCTCTTGCTGGTAGAGGTCAGCGAGTCTGGACGGCTCGTTCTGCCTTTGGCGCAGACTCACTAATTCTGTCTCCAGCACTTTATTGTGCTGCTCCAGATTGCGCACCTTCTCGATAAACATCGCGAAACGGTCATTGAGACCTTGCAGTTGTTCCTTTTCATTGGTGCGGACGATTTTAAACTCGTTGTTTAACACAGCTGTTTGAGAGAAATCCACGCTGTCGAAATGCACCGGTGAAAAGGACGATGACCGGCCCGATCTCATGTAGTAGCCCGCTGTAGAGGCGCTTCCGCGGGAGAGAGAGTGGGACCTGAAGCCGCTGGAGGACATGGAGCTCCTTGAGGATACATTGCTCATCCTAGAGGTGGAGCCGGTAAAACGAGGGGTTTCCCCGAAAATCTTTCTATAGGATGAGGACATGTAGTTGTCTGATCCGTAACTCATCTTCGTCACAACTAAAGGAGTCTAAAATGGGTGTGCTTGTGATTATATACCCGGCGGACTGTCCCATTCAACAGTCTGTCATGTTCCCTCTGGTGGTGACAGTTAAGACGTGAATAAACCTTTTCAGATCATTAAAACATTCATTTAATTGTAATGCTTTTAACAGGTTTGTTTGACAGTTGCACACCAAGGACAGATTTTGGGGTCGTTTAAACCACTATTTGTCGATGGCACTGTCCAGGTTTGCGCAGTGTTGAATAGACCCGAAATTTAACAGTTAAATCGATTTAGGCTTGATGAAATGTCTTGTTTAGCTCCTGGATTTGTTTTATCACTTCCTACGGTATTAAAGGTTTTAGACGCCCATGCGATTTTAAAATTGATACAATAACAAAATACAAACAAACAAACAACAAAAAAAAACTCTTCAGTCAGTAGTCTGACACATAAATTACATACTTTACAATATTTAGCCCCCCAGAGAAAACAAATGACATTTGTCCAAATTTTTTTAAATACAAAAATTACATTAAGTAATAATAAATGCATAAAGAAAAAAATAGTCATTGTATTTACACTGTTAAAAAAGCAATTTGCTTTTGAAATCGTTTTTCATGAACAAGCATAACGAATAGCCACAATTTCTACTTCTAAATAAGGAAGAATAATTTCTTTTATTAGACAAAGACTAGATGAAATTCATAAAAAATATGAACCGTTCTGTACCAAGCCTAAAGTTGACAACCAATAGATGGCGATATTTCTCTTCCAATATCTTTTTTTTTTCTTTTCTTAGTTTTTATTCTTATTATTTTGTAACTTATGTTCACTAGATACTGAAGGAGTTCAATAACATAATTTGATTGACGTCACTGTCAACATAATTTTTTTTTTAAATAAATAGGAAATGAAGTGAATCACTGTAGTTGGTCTGTGTGGCTTTTTTAGATTTATGGTTCGTTTCAGATTAGATTGTGTAATAAATTTAATGAAATAACTTCCATACAGACTATCAGCTATTAAGCATCCATATTGTATTTAAATGAGATTTTAATATTGTTTTGAATCTCATCATAGTGGTGGATAGTTTGCGCATGCGCAGTATGCAGATAGCGCAGAACTGCAGTTGTTGGTCATTGAAGGAGGTGAGGTAAGTAACGTTAGCCTAGTGAAACTGAGATATAACGCGTTTCAAGAAGCAGTGGTTATGCCATTAAGATGAAGCGGAAAAACTGTGAATAACAGCGTTTAAACGACATTCGTTAAGGCAGTTTCCTCGATCTTACTCATTAGTTTCCGGTTGATCAAAACTAAAGGAATGTTAGTTAACGTTAGCTGTGGTGCTAACTTTACCATCACGGAACTGCATGAACAAGAGCAAAGATCTGCTCGCTGTCGCATAATGTCTCGATTTTATTAGTAAATCTTTACAGTTATTCTGAAAATAATATGGAAACTAACTATTGTCGTTAAATAACGTTAAGTAGAACAGCAGGTGTTTTGAATTCAAAGCTCCGTTACGTCTTATTATGAATATATAAGACAGTAGATATAAAGTATATATTAACGTTATATGAATTGTCTTGTATATGCAACGTCAGGCAAAGCTGAAAACAATATGCATATTTATGTGCGTACGTTTTTATATAATCTTTTAAAATGTTCACATTATGTAAATAATAATAATTAAATAAAATAAAAAATACATGATTTAAAATATTGTTTGTCTTCTGTGACTTGTCTTTCAGTATTAAAGAATTATAGATATTCAGTATTAGAACAGTAGTTCCCTAAGAAGTATCTAGAGATCATTATAAACCTGGTATTTTGCAATTTGTTTTTAAACATTGTGTCAGACGGCTTTCTGTATTTTCTGTGTTCTTCCTGTTTGTCTTTGAGACAGGAAATACTGTTATACTTGAAATGATTAGCCTATTCTAAGTGTTGCCTTAGAATATATGGGAATAACTTTTTTAGATTCTGTTTAAACGTGTTTGAATGTGTCTACTCTTTTATTGTTAAGGTTTGCATATTACCTACAGAGCTATTGTGCAACAATGTGATGTGGTAATACTAAACCAGTGCTGTGCGTACTCAAATGCATTGTGTTCTGCTGTCTGCCAGCACTTCATTTAAAAATCTTTCTTTCTCAGACTTATAACGGTTAAAGATGACAACCTCTTGGAGTGATCGGCTCCAGAATTATGCAGAACTTCCTGCCAACATGGATGGTTTGTCCATGAAGAAATACAGAAGAGAGGTGCATCACAGGTACTTATACGTTTCACTGATGCTTTCAGCTTTAAAAGCCATTGCCATTACTATCTTGGTAACTTGAGAGCAAATGCATAGTCGTATAAGTTACCTAAATTTAATTAATACAAACAGTTTTCAGAAAATCACCTTAAATTACCTGCTCTATACTCTAGTTGAGATTATGGTCAACAATGAAATATTGAGATATTGTAACTTTTTTTTCACAGTGCTTTTGGGTACATAGAAAAAATCGTATTTTTTTTTTTATTTGAAATATTGTAAAATAGCATGTTTACTGTTGTCATGCCATTAGATTGTTCTGTGGAGGCACCTGTTTATATGGTTGTTTGTCAAAATCTATCAGCTTTATTGTTGAAAGTACGTCAGCTTGCAAGTGATTTATGCATTTAAGTTGTGCATTGCAGTGTTTTTCAAGAGAATTGTTTTCTCACTGTGCCCAACTATTACATTTTTTCAAGTATTACATTAAATCATTTTTTTAAATGATCGTTGTAGCAGTGTATATTCACAAGATGATTCTCATATCCCTTGTTTTAGTATGCTATATTTACTTTAAGCCTTTTTGCAGGTTAATTTGACATGTCAGCACAATACTCACAAGTTCCTAAAATGCTGCGTTTGTTATGGCAAACAGTCCTTATTTACATTTACATGCAGACTATGCTCTAAATGACACAGTTGACATAGTTTTTGGCAGAAAGTCCAATATTAAAAAAAAAAAGTCCAATGGTAAGAACACCTGAAATGTTATTTATAAGCATACTAGACACACATTGATGTAGTGCCATTAGCCAGTGTGTACTGTTATAATATATAGTCCATGTATTCCTTTATTACAAAGCTTACCACAAGAACTGGCCCACTGTCATCCTTCTATGAGGTATGCCAAAGTTTTGATGTTGACCTGCAGTGCTGACTGATTATCTGTTTTGTAATTGATGGTTTTTTCTCCCATGTACTTATCACAGCACAGCACTAAAACTACAAGATGAACAAAACCATCAATGCTTTTGCACTGTGCTGTGACTGTATGTAGGTGTCCATAGGAAGACCTGTGATGGGATTTGAATCTGTGAGATCATTCCTTCATTCTCCCTTCCCCTAGCTATATCTCCGACCTTCATGCTCTTAACACATTTAACAGCTTATGTATTCCTAGCAATATTTGTAATGTTTAAATAAAAACAACTATTTTAACATCAAAGAAATATCTTATCACAGCACAATTAAACTATTTTAGAGGGCAATAGCAGATATTTGATTCAAACTTAAAATCACTAACTATCATCTGTAACTTAAAAGTGCATATTTTGGTTTATTAATAATAACTGTTCATGAAGAAGAAGAAAAAAAGAAGGGTTTTTCAGGTTTGTAAAACAGATGTGTACAGCAGACTAGGAAGTTGTATATATTATTTTTTTTGGTGTGTCTTGAAACAGTGCTAATCATTACCACCCCAAAAACTTGATCGAACTGAAAATCAAGTAATACTTCCATGCCATTTGCTCCACCTCATACTTTGCTGCCGTTGAGGGCGAAATAAGATTAGATATCATGTAACCAAATGTATTAATTCTGATGTATTGCTTTTACAGGTCACAATACATTAGTGTAACTCATGATCTACACTAACATAAACTCCTTTAGTACTGAACAGCTCATGGATTGTGCTCAAGGCAATGGAATAATGCAGTCTGCTGAATTTAACAGTTTGCAGCCGAGAGAACATTGTATCAATGGCATTTATCTTAAATTGATTGTTTTTATCTCTGCAGAATATTTGTCAATAGAAGTTTGGCAATGGAGAAGATTAAATGCTTTGGCTTTGATATGGACTACACTCTAGCAGGTAAGATGAAGTATGTGCTCTCTCTGAAACAGCAGTGTCATTTATGAAGCAAGTTCAAAAGAATTGTAAAGCATTGCGAAATGGTAACATCATAGCACGGTACTGTAAGGTTATGCATGGTGTCATGGCTCTGTAAATAGCACCCCTGTCTTCAGCTGGCTCATGTCAGGCACATGATTTCTTGCACGTAAAGCTCTCAACGAGATGAATGGGTGCATTGACATTCGTGATATAAACTGTTTTGCTTTTGATTGTTTATCTTTCTGTTTATCTGTAATGATAAACGAGTGCTAATGTTCACAGGAAAAGCTTTTAAAGTCCTATTGCCAGCACACAGTCTAATATTAACACCAGGCATGAGCTGCTTAGTCTGCTAGATCAGTGTGTGTATGCTGCGTAACTCCCTTCTAATTACAGAGCAGTGAATGTGCTTACCTTGGCAAGTATTTCAGCAGAAAGTGAAGAGTGCGCAACACGACTCTTTACTGCTAAATGCCAATCTTTGATGCCTTCCTTTTATTTGGTGACATGGTGACAAGTCAGACAGTTTGGGATATTTGTAAAGCTTGGTCAACTCAGTTTCAGCAATATTTACATTTCCTTCCTCTCTTTCAAGAAGAAGATTGTGATATCTTTGGGGAAATGTTCATTCAGCTGATCTGGCCTTTTTTTTTCTTGCAACATGCATCTTATTAATACAGAGGTTTTAAATACTTTTTGCTACTATTGAAAATGAAGCAGTTTGTTTCTGCTTTATTAGGCTCCTTGAAGGTTGTCTCTTGTCAACAACAAGCCACAGTTACTCAGTTGTTCAATTTTTCTAATGAGAAGTCAATTTCGGCAGTTAAAATGGTTTCTAACCTGTGTCTCATATTTTACCAACAAATGAAGGAAAGGGATCATTTCACAACATAAATACCTTTTGTTAATTTATTTTGATATACACTACTTGATATAAACTATATAAAGGTCTGAGGTCAGCTTTTCCATTCAGAATTAAATCTTCAAATATATTCATATAGAAAGTAGTTATTTTAAAATGTAATAATATTTGTGTTTTTACTGTATTTTACTGTATTAAATACTGTATTATAAACTTTTGGTATTGCAACTTTTTCTTCACTCTGTTTTCTTGTCTGTTAATAGTGTATAAGTCTCCGGAGTATGAAGCTCTCGGCTTCGATCTGACTGTGGAAAGACTGGTTTCCATTGGTTACCCACAAGAGCTGCTAAACTTTGTTTATGACCCTGCTTTTCCCACAAGGTGATTTGAAAGGTCGTTTTTTAACATGCTCTTCTAATATACTTTTCTAGCTGTATTTTGTCTATATGTTCTGATTCACACAAACCCTGTACATCTCTCAGAGGCTTGGTGTTTGACACAATGTATGGGAACCTGCTGAAAGTAGATGCGTATGGAAACATCCTTGTGTGCGCTCATGGTTTTAACTTCTTGCGTGGGTGAGTCCGCACTCATAATTTAAGAGCAACTGATGCACTGCATAGTGATCACTTTGTTTGTGTTCATTCTTCTGAGATTCATTTGCAGGATTTATGTTATGCTAGTAAAGCAACAAATTTTTTTTTAAAAAGAACATACACTTTTTGAATAATTAACAATAAGAAAAAAACAGTGCATTGAGAAAGTAAATAGTTTCACTTATGATACGTAGATTTTACAGGGTTAGTCACACATCCAATAAATGGCATCATTTGTGTTTTGTTTTGTTTTGTTTTAGTCCAGAGATAAGAGAGTTGTACCCAAATAAGTTCATTCAGCGTGGAGATACTGAGCGATTCTACATCCTTAACACACTTTTCAACCTCCCAGGTTAAAATCTACTGTTAACAAAATATAAAAAGGATACATGGAATCTATAGTCTATGTAACATTGTGTTTGTGCTTTTTTAGAGACGTACCTCTTTGCCTGCCTGGTTGACTTCTTCACTAGTTGCTCCAGATATACAAGGTTTGTTTTTGTGTCCTCATTTTAACGCTTCTGTGGTTTCTCTGGCATGAAAGTATGGTAGACTATCAGAAGTGCTATTTTATATGACCTTTTAATTTTTATCTCCACAGTTGTGAGAGAGGCTTTAAAGATGGAGATCTTTTCATGTCCTTCAAGAGCATGTTTCAGGATGTCAGAGATGCTGTGGATTGGGTTCATTTCAAAGTAAACTGCCAGAACTGCCTTTTCTTTGAAAGAAACAGCCTTTCTTGACTTAATTTCATACAATGGGTAACTGCTTATGTGTGACATTTCAGGGCTCACTAAAAGAGAAAACAGTTGAAAACCTGGAGAAATATGTGGTGAAGGATGTAAGTAAACCAGATTATTGAGCAAAATCTTACTGACCAGCGTTTACCTTATTTCACTAAATTGTAGTTTATAGTTTAATGATATATTATTTGTGTGTTTCTGTCTTGATCAAGGCCAAATTACCATTGCTTCTAAGCCGAATGAACGAAGTTTCCAAAGTGTTCCTTGTTACCAACAGTGACTACAAGTACACAGATGTGAGTTATTTTAGATGCAGCGGGACAAAATCTGTTGGATTTTTATTAGAAACAAATGTAAGATGTAATTTCCTCTCCTTTTCTCTTTCAGAAAATCATGACATACTTGTTTGATTTTCCTCATGGTCCAAAAGTAAGTAATCTTGAGTTCACTAGTCTAGCAATGGTACTTAGTTGTGTTTATTGGTCTCAGATCCCCAATGGATATGTCTAGTGACAAAGTACAGTATACATTTCACATATAATTTGTGTAGAAAACATGAACCAGCAAGCTGCACTGTGTAAAAAAAACTCTCTAAGGAGTAATTTTCCAGATATGATGTGTCTGTAATATCACAGTTTTCATTAAAAAGTGTTCTAATAGCAAATGTTGAGAAGGTGGGTATGAAGGGAAAGACAGGGAGTATCAGGGGCCTTATAAGAACACATTTTATCACATACACAAAGACAATGACAGACTGAATCTATTATTTCTTTATTACAGGCTGGTGTGCCTCATCAGCCTTGGCAGTCCTACTTTGACCTTATTCTGGTGGATGCCAGGAAGCCACTGTTCTTCAGTGAGGGCACAGTCCTGAGACAGGTGGACACGGTAAGATTTGCTAGACTCACGTGAGTAGCTTAATATGACAGACTCCTATTCATTTAGCCACATTTGTGTTGTATAGACCACTGGAAGACTGAAGATCGGAACATATACAGGTCCTTTGCAGCATGGCATAGTGTATTCTGGTGGTAAGATAAAAAAATAAATCTTGTTCTTCGTATTACATTTTTTTACATTCTAGTCTAAAATACCTAATTGAATGTGCTTTATCTCCCCAGGTTCCTCAGACATAGTTTGTGACCTATTGGGAGCGAAAGGAAAGGACATTTTGTATATTGGTGACCACATCTTTGGAGACATCCTGAAGTCTAAGAAGCGTCAGGGCTGGAGAACGTTCCTGGTGATTCCTGAGCTGGCTCAGGAGCTGCATGTGTGGACCGACAAGAGCAGTGAGTCTGGGACAGGGTCACTTTATTTAATGCTTATTAATAAAAACAACAGTGGAAACATTTTTTATTTAATTTAGCCGGCTGGCAAAGCTACAATTCTCATTTTTATTTAGTTAAAGGGCTACTCCACTCCAAAATGGAAAATTTTGTCATTAATGACTTGCCCACAAACATTTGTTCGTCTTTGGAAACACAATTTGAGATATTTTGGATGAAAACTGGAAGGCTTGTGACTGTCCAATTGACTGGCAAGTAAATAACACTGGTAAGGTCCAGAAAAGTGTGAAAGACATCATCAGAATATGTTAAATTTACATGTTGGGGTGGATTAATCCATTTAAACTGAAATAGCAATGAATAAGACACGAAACCAATATTACTAAAACTAAACCTAAAAATTTGCTAACAATGCCTCAGGCCTTACAAGATGAAGTTTGTTTCTTCATAGGAGGAGATAAGAATAAATTTAGCATTATATTCATTTCTCATCAATGGATCCTCAGGTGAATGGGTGCCATCAGAGTAAGAGTTCAAACAGCTCTTAAAAACATCACAATAGTTTTTTTGGTTAAACTTTTTTTCTAACTAAATTTAAAATGAAACAGAAAATAGAAAAATATGCAGATGAGGACAGTTCACAGTGTTCTCTTTTTTGCAGCACTGTTTGAGGAACTACAGAGCCTGGACATTTTCCTGGCAGAGCTCTACAAGTAGGTATCATCTGTTTGCACCACTGCCATCCAGTGCCCATGCATGCTCCCATTTGACATGCAGATAAAGGGGCACAAATTCCTTTCTATTTTAAGACTGATGGTTCACTTCTTCTACTTTAACGTGTTCGACTTGTTCGTTCTCACCCCACATTTCTCCTGCTATTTTTATCCACAGGCATTTGGACAGCAGCAGCAATGAGAGACCCGATATCAGCTCTCTTCAGAGGAGAATTAAGGTATATTTCTTGTTACATAGAAAAGCAGTGCACTGTGAGCTGACAATATTGTTACAGTGGAGAAAAATCAATTTGAACATATTTAGGTTTTCCACAATTTAAAGGATTAGTTCACTTCCAGAATATAAATTTACTGATAAAACGTTTGCCCTCCTGCCATCCAAGTCTTTTGTTTTTCAGTAAAAAAGAATTAGTTTTTTTGAGGAAAACATTCCAGGATTTTTCTCCATATAGTGGACATTAATTGGGGCCAACATAGAGTCCAAAATGAAGTTTTATTGCCGTTGAAAGGGCGCTACACAATCCCTGCTGAGACATACAAGTCCTATCAAGATAAATGTGCCATTTTCAAAAAACAAAAAAAAAATAGTAATAATAATTAAAAAAAACTACAAATGCTCAATAATTGGTGGGAAAAGTGCATGAAAGTTGTCCAAAGCAGGATGGGAGAAATTGACATGAATATTCGCATTACAAAAAAAGTGCTTTTAGG
>JAUCNO010001053.1:5826536-5852147 GCA_032353835.1 Enteromius viviparus
CTAGTGACCAGTATAAGAGTGTGAGAGCGATAACACCAAATTTAACACACCTGCTCCCCAAGGACACCTGAGACCTTATAACACTAACAAGTGACATGACAACGGGAAGGGAAAAAGGGCTAATTAGGCACAATTTTTCACGCTTTATTATATTGCATATATATAGAAAATTCAGTTCTTACCCCAAGAAAATGTTTTGCTTTGTATGCATAATTTTACTCAGGTTTACACAAGAAAATAATTTCAATGGGCTAACAAATAATATCCTAACTTAATTTTCAAGATATATTCTTTAAAGATTTAATATCTTAAGCAATTTTACTTCACAAGTGCTTTAATAGTGTTTAAATATTTATTTTACTAAAACAACTAAAGAAACACTGCTCTATAAAATAGTTTTTTTTTGCAGTGTTTGAGATGTGTGTGAATGTATCAGTTTATAAATGTTCCTTTTCTCAGTTTCCCACAGGCTGAATAATTATTCACTGTATAGTGATCGCTGCAGCCTATTAATTCTGATTTCTCTTCTTCCGCTCTTTTTCCTCAACACCCCCTCTTTATCTCTCTCTCATTCTATTTCAATTTCTCTCTTTCACCCTCTCCTCTGCCCCTGCAGAAGTCCTCTGATGCTGCTTTGCCCTCAGTATCATCTCCTTCTTCGCAAGCAGCTGATAAAAGCAAACTGGAGGTACTGTAGCGCTGTGCTTCTGTGCTGTGTGGTTCACTGATCTTTGTGCTGTGCTGTGCTTGTGCTGTGCATTTTCTAGGCTGCATCCCAATTTGCATACTTTCGATGCTAAATAGTATGCTAGTTTAGAATAATTCAATTTCAAATGATTTTATGTTAAAAATATGCCAAACATGTCCAAATTGCATACTATGTTGCTTCTACATTTGCATCAATAAAAATATAATCTGAAATAACACAACTAAATGCAATCAGAATGAGGGTTATGTGGCCTTTAGTCCCTTTTTAGCTGCCATTTAATTTTAATCAAGAAAAAACAAACCATTTTTTAAAATTGTACTTAACAGGTTACACTTTCAAATCACTAACAAAGTAGCAAGTTGGGACAGACCTGTGTGTGCTTTTTATCAGTCAATCAATCAATGTTCAATGATATAATGTGTTATGCAAATGTCCATGTGGCTGAAGCTGGGTTCATGCTGGTTAGTGCTAGACCAGCACATTCTAGCTGGTAAAGTTGGACAACTGGCGTGTTAGGGCTAAGTCTGGTAGGGGCAAATATACTAACAAATATTAGTTGTAGTACTATAAATTATATAATTATTATACATGTATAATATTATAACATATAAAATAAAGTCAGATATACTTTCTGCATAACCTATTTGTAAAATTAAGTGTGTAAAATAGATGTAATTGCACCAGTCAGAACTGTCTGACTATTGATAGTTTTGGCAACAGATTATTAAACCACCTGTAAGAAAGTTAATTTAAACCAAACAAAGGGCATAGAGAGAGGACCTATAGAAGTCACACTGACGGGTTCACATTGGTTGTTGAAAAGTGTTGGGGTTGTGTTTGAGTGCTTGTGTGGAGTCTGTTGCGTCTGTGCTCTGCTGTGGAAGGGAATCGATAGCACAGCTCTGCCAGCATGCAGAGTGGAAATAGAATAATCAATGTTCCCATAAAGAGCTCCAAACGGCCAATCCACACCTCTCCTCCAGGCTTGCTCTCCATTTGTTCCATCTGCTGGTAATCATAGTGCCAGTCAGACACCCCACCACCACTGCAGAAAACACACTCTGATCCCTCACTCCCACACATAAACCGGCCTCTCGCTCAGCGTTTTTTTTTTTTTTTTTTTTTGCAGTAGCAATTGATTCATGCTGAAAGAAAAGGAGAACTTATTGCTCAATATTAAGGCCAGACTTTTGCTATGCATTTGTTTGGCTTTGCCATGGTAATGGGAGTTTTAAATGGTACAGTTTCTTAAAGGGGACCTATCATCGTGCCCCTTTTTACAAGATGTAATATTAGTCTTGGGTGTCCCCAGAATGTGTGTGTGAAGTTTCAGCTCAAAATACTCAGATTATTTAATATAACATCTGTAAAAATATAATTTGAGGTGTGTCTTCAAAAGAGCTGTTTTGATGTGTATCAATTGAAATGTAAATGAGCTGCATATTCCCGTCCTGTCTCCAGGCCTGTAGTGTCATATAGCGAGAGAGGAAGTCCTGCCATGATATGCATTCATAACAGTGCGCTGAAACACAGGCAGGGAATTTACCATAGATTTCACATTCTATAAAGTTCTCATTATAATGCAATTTTTATGGCAGATTTGTGCTATATTTTCCTCTACATTGTCAAGGGAGTCCTGGTATTGCCTGCACATTTTCAAAGATATATATGATGTACAAAATGCAACTGTAATGTTAGATTAACATGTATGTAGCTAACCCAGCCATGGCTCCGTCTTCTTGCATCTATATTTAGATATCACAGCTCAGGGTGCCCCCCTAAAGTGCTGCTTTTACCAATCCGTTATTTTTTTCCACCATCATCGCTTTTATGATCGCTCTTTGTTGTCACAACTGAGTACTCAATTGCTGTTGCACATCCCTAACTAGTCAATCAGCTTCTGTGGCCCGTCCCTATGCAATGTGACATCACACTGCCTAAAGAATTAAATGGCAGGCATTTTAAGACTTATCTGGTTTAATGTAGATAGAAACAAATAAATACTATGGTGTTATAAGTTGGGTTCCAAGGACAAAATGATGTCAGTGAGAAGCTGAAATATGAAACAAACATTATCTTTGAGGAAAGCAAAAGATTTTCATAAAAATATTTAATAAATATATGGTAGATAAAAATACTAATTTTGAAATTATCCATAGCAAGCTAAACTATTTACAATTAATTTTACAGTTTTTAAGAGAATTTTACCACTGTCATTTCTACTAAAATAATTTAATTAAAAAACATGCCTATTTTGTGGTGAAATTGACTGTTAAAATCTATATGTCCAAATCACAGAATTTTTCCACCGTGTGCCCTTCTTTGGAGTTACTGTACCAATGAGTGCGTGTGTGTGTGTTTTTTTTAAGCTGTGGTAGCCAAATTGAAGCTGTCAAAATACAGGCCTCAAGGCAAAACTGCAAGCCCTGGGCCCTGAAGACACCTCAGACTTTTAGCTGACTCAACTTTTTTTTTTTCCTTCTTCAATTTCTTGTGTGTGTGCAAACTCTCTTTTTCATAATTTATTTTCCTTATTCTGACACAGAAGGAGAGAGAGAAGAAAAAGGAGGAGAAGAAGAGGGAAAAAGACACAGATAAAGGGAGCAAGCCAGCAGTTTTTGAGAAGGTAATTGACCTGATTACTAACTAAATAGACTGGAGACATGACCCTTTTTAAAGTGCTGTGTTTATGAATCAATTGAAGACATTCTGTTTGGAGAACTTCAGGTGCTTTTTGCTGGACCATAAAGGACATTTTTTTTTACAAATATGTTTGCTTTATTTTATTTTTAGTTTTTTTTTCTTTTTTTTCCTTTTACAAATCTGAGATTTTAAGAATCACATAAGACGGACATTGTTCAGTGACCATACGGAAAATCACAGTCGTCTCTCCTGAGCAGTGGAGTTTAAATATGTCTTGCATATTCATACATCTCTTTGCAGGAAATTAGAATCTCTGAGTTCGTTTTAGTTAAAAACCTCACGGGAGATTGTGAGTTGACGGTGGTCTGAATGTCAGACAGTTGAAAAGCTTTATGCAAATAAGGATGATACAGGCACATTTCTGGTGGATTTTGTGCTGAAATCACATTAACACGTTGATATCATTACTGTTATATAATTCAGATTTAAACATTTTTTTTTCATTGTGGCTAGAATGTGTATGAATGTGTACACTGGTACTGTAGGTTTCAGATTGTTTTATTCTGCTGTCAAATATGATGACATTAATCATGATTTTATTCTGTTGAAAGATTTAAGCAATTAGAAGTATACATCTGCATATACCTTTGAGATTTGGCCAGGTCAGTATATTTTTAAAAGACGACTCCTTTGATGACTTAAACTATTTGATCAAAATAAAGTAAAAACAGTTATATTGTGAAAAATCAAGGTATTTAAAATATATTTTGCAGTGTAAATTATTGCTTTGATGTCAAAGCTGCTAAAGAATCACTAGTGTTGAAAATGTTAATATTAATGTATGCCATATTGCCATTTTTATTAATATATGTTAATACTAATATTTTTGTGAAAACGGTTGCACTTAATATTTTTTGTAAACTGCATTTATTTGAAATATTTTTTATCTTGCATTTAAAAACAAAATCTTTTTTTTGTGTGATTTCATTTCATGCTGAATACCGCAGCTATTTTAAAATAACAATCAAAATGTTTATTACATTAACTCTATAAAGAAATAAAGTTTGCATTATTTGAACTGTAATCTAGTGCATATACAATGCCTTTATTGAGCATGTATTGAATGCTGTCATAGTCCGCACATAAACAGCCACACTGCTGTTCATTTCACCTACAAACCCCCAGAGCATCTGATCTCTAGTGCTTTGAGCGGTATCGAGCGGTATTTCTTCCACGCCAGTGGGCACGTAGGGTAACAGATATTGCAGGCTTGACTTCATCTCTCTGTACTACAGAGATGTTTTCAAGCAAACACTTGAAAAAGCTGAAATAGCCGCAGCAGCAATAATTTAAATTTTGCATCTAGTCGACATTGCACATTCACAACTCTGCAGCACAAGAAAAAAAAGCCCTGAAAAGATCTTACATTTGTACTTGTGTAACGATCCGCTCACTTCAGGCACCTTGCTTTCCTTCAGGCTACACTTCATAACCACACGCAGTCACACACACCTTCCCCTCCCCTGAAGCACAGTTTGGGGTCATCTGGGATCGTAAGGCAGAAAACAAACGTGGAAAAAAAAGGCATTCAGAATTGCAGTGTGTCGTGTGTGTGAGAGAAAAGAGAGTGTGTGAGGCATTTGGGAATGTGTATTATTGTCATCGAGCTGTCAAAGAGCACAATGGAGGTATTTGATTGACAGGCGAGAGGACGAGGATGGGTGGCCTTGAGTGAGAGTGGAGAAGGAGTCACGGAGAGGGCAGAGTGCTGCATTTTTCTTCAGTGTTTTCTCACATTTTCTGTTATTCTCTTATTCTCTTCATACCTTCTTATTCTTCATGCTCCGCTGTCCAGCACAAGTGGTTCTCAACTAGACTTGCTTCAAGATTTTACATACACTGCCACTAGTATATTAAAATAGGAAAATGCCTGGTTGTCTTAAATATGTTGGTTTCACGTTCAGTAATGATAGTTCTTGAGATGTAAAGTTGAATGATTTTAGCCTGTTTTTATTTCGACATGCCATCTTAAAAGTACAACGCAGATGGTTTTATTATGGCGTGCAGCAGGGTTCTGTACGTGTCCCTTTCATTTTCTCTATGAAGGAATTGTAAAACCTTTAAACCTATTGTGAGGTTACAAGATTGTTAACTGATGCTTTTTTTTGAAGCAATCAGCATGCATTATTTTAACTTATTTGTCAAAGAATCATGTAAGAAGTGGTTTACCTGATGAAAAACTCCACTAATCAAAGAATCACAGTGAGTGAAAGAGCTTTAAATCAGTAGTTTTATTTGTTCATTGTTTGTAATTGATGTAATTAATCTTAATGTGTTCATAATTATTTACTTCATTTAAACCCTCTTGTACCAAAAAAAAAAAGTGCACTGTAGTTTATAATTTTTCTTCTCTATAGTGAAGAAAATCCGATTTTCAAAAAATTATATCCTATTTGAAAAATAGTTCAGAACCCAAAGCTATTAAAAAAATGGTTGAGCAGTTATTTTATAAAATGGCAGCAACAGTAGTATTAGCCTACATATTCAAGAACCTGTTCAACATTGTATTGTTATTAGCCATATTGCAATTATTCATTGGATGAACTCAATTTAATTGAAGGCAGGATTTCCATCCAATAAATGTGTAGCCCCAACTCAAAAAAATACATTAATTCAGTTAAATTTAATTGAGTTGGGTCAACTCAATTTGATCAAATAAAGTTTTAATGAAAATGATACATTTTATGCTTGTTGAACTCAAAGTAAACATTTAACTGAAAAATAAATGAATAGGAAGACATCCTTCTACAATTGAAAGATAAAAAAGGTATGTTTGATTTACTTAACTTTAGGCATTAGCTAACTTGTTATGCATGACATAAGATGGTTTTGATACATCCACGGCATGCCCAAAGTATTATTATTATTAAAGCCATTTTTTTTAGCAGGTCCCGTAAGCACATGCTCTACACTTTACACCTCCAAAAACACAAACATAGCAGATGGTCTTCTAAATACAAATATAAAATAGAATTAAACCTTTACAAGTCTCCCAGTTTTATCATCTTAATAAAAATGCCTAAAATAACTAGGCATTAATTTTATTTCAAGATTTACTATACTTATCCTGCCCTGTGCAATGCATGATGGAAAGGGGAAATCCACTTTCTAGTTACATAATTAAAATAATTTGTGTTCTTTCAAAATTAAAATATTCAGGTGAAACAAAACAAAACTGTTTCAAGTCAGTTTAACACAATGCAGTTGTTTAAATATGGGAACCAAACATAATTGTGTTAAATGAAAATAATTTTTTTTAAATCAACTGAACAGTATTTGTGAATAATTTTTTTTGAGTGTGATAAACTGCTCTAAAATACTGAAGAATTTGGTTAGATGCACAGCCTTTAAAGTCAGCTGTTAATATAAACTATCCTATATATATATATATATATATTACGTGATTAGTTGCATTTTGTTATTTTTACTGTTACACCTTCCCTGTTATCAGAGCAAGCCACAACTCATTTTTTGGCTCACATACCAATAGTCCTCTATCCCATGCTCTTGACATTTCTGTCTCAACCATCTGTGATTGTACAATATGAAGTTGGAAGTGTTGGTCACAGTGGAGAAGATTAAAAAATTCAGTGGCCTTTGGAAGTCCAGCTGCAATCTATCAGTTTTCTGCTCCACCGAGTCAAGAATATTCACCGTCTTTGTAACTCCAGAAAGACGACTAAGCTTTAAGGGAGGCAGAGTTAGCACTGCATGGGCACCTTCTGTTCTAGCACAGTCTTGTGCCATTCCTGGAGAGACTGGGATGAAATGAAGGGAAAAGGGTGAAAAATGAAGGAATGGAGGGAGAGATCTAGACAGGGCAGTTCAGCACCTTTATGCCTTTGGGGCTGGTGCCTGTGGCCATACGTGACAGCTCATGTGTTCTCATCCACACACACAAAACCAGTGCACTGATGTAGAACAAACTGCATTCAGTTGGCTGTAGAAGATAGTCCATCTGTCTGCTGTAACAAACCAATATGAACAGTTTGGTTTTAAACTGAGGTACCAAAGCATCAATACCGGTACCTTACAGAAGGTTTTCTAATGCCCCAACTACCAAAATCTCATCGAATGTCTGTAATTTATTTTGTCATTGTGCTAATAATGTCCAAAAAAACAAACCCATACAAATATGCATAACTTAAATTGTTTTACTTTTTAAATGTATGAGTTTCTAAATTTCACATTATATTAAATTAAATATTAATAAAAGCCTTTTTTAATTAAAATGTAGGTGTTTTTTTTTTTTTTTTTACATTTCATGTCTGTTGAAAACCTGACAGAAACGGTTCTTAAAAATCTGTATTTTTCATACTGCTAGTGGCACAGAAATTAAACACTGCACCTTTAAGAGTAAGACAAGTCTGCCTGCCCCAAATTTTTTTCCTTTCCTGTGGTGAGTGCAAATATCATGCCACAGCTAGCTATCTATCAATCCTTAATTTGGTCATCTTTGAATGGCTGAATGAGATGCCATGCACATTTAAAGCACTTCTGCTGGGAATGGGGGTGCCTGCCTTGTGGCATCTGATGCATATTTTCCCCCTTGACAACCTTCATTTGTCTGTCGTTGTGAGTTAATCTCCATACATATTTCCTTTGCCATCAATGGCGCTTGCTGTCTTATGTTAAAATCAGCCAAGCGAGGACCTTACAATGATATTCAAAGCCTCCCCTGAACCTCCACGTGTGTAAGAGACTGCGTTGCTTCTGTCATGCTCCAGCATGACCTCTGCTGATCAAAGTCTAGGAGTCGCATGCTGAGCTCGCCAGAGCCATGTGTATAATTAAGGGAATAAAACACTAGAGAAAGAGTGTGTAGGCTGATTAAAATGACAGTCTAACTTCATGTGTGACACAATGATAGGATTATATGCAACAGCATTCAGACAACACCCTGTCTATGTAAGAAAACGGTGAACATCTTTTGCTATGTGTGATGGTTTGTTTAGCAGCATGAAAACATTCAAAGAGGTTTGTGTGTTTGCCAGGCTGAGATGTAGAACTAAGTTGGCTGTAGTGGAAGCTCCGTCTGTCTGCTGTAGGTTTGGATTGATACCAGTACCATACTCGTCTTTGGTACCTCTGTATCGATGGCAACAGATGAACAGCCTCAGTCGATTGATTTCAATGGAATTAATCTTTTTGTGTTAATTTGCTATCAGTATGCGTTCAGAATGTATTTTTTACAGAAACATTTTAAAACATAAATAATTTTATATTTTAAAGAAATCATATAACATTATTGACATTCTTGAAAAATTGTAATATTTACCAGTTTTCATTTTGACTGTATTTTTGATCAGGTGCAGTCTTGGTGAATGTAAGAGTCTTCTTTCAAAACGTTATAAAAATCTGGCACCAAACTTTTAAACAGTAATGCAAATTACAGGTTCAAATGGTTAAGTAGTTAATGTCTCATTGAATCCATTAAATCCATCTGAATCCATTAAAACCATTTAATTATTCTTATGCTTAAGTGCTTTTAAAATAAATATATATATATATATATATATATATATATTTACACAGCATGAACTGCTTACCTGTGCTAAATAGTAACACATTGTAATCTTGGTTAGATGTCAAAATTGACAAATTAATGATATCATAACTATTGTCATTGATTTGATGCCACAGTTTTTTTTTTTTTGCCTAGTCTGCTTAGTGCTTGTTGCTTCCAGTTCCTCAGCGAATGAAAACTTGTCTTTTTGTTTTTTGCTCAATAACACAGATATACTTCACAACTCAATCTCCCCAACCCTGACTGGAAGTCTTTATCTATTATTAGTGTTGTCTGCTAAGACAAACATTGTTGTTCACAGTTTGGGACTTGGGATTTGAACAAGCTAACTCAAAGTATTAACCTCTAACTCAACTCACTCTGTTTGTGCTATAGTTATGAGTGAATCCTTACAAATGGGGCTTGTTGAGATATTGAGCGGTCAGTAAGGGTAAAATCCAATGTACCAGAGCCAAATCTAAAGACTGTAATATTGTACAGGGCTCAGCACCACTTGTATCCTTTTTTTTTTCTTTTTTTTAGAAAAATCTAGTTGTTGTATATGCAAGAGAAGTAGCGTTTGAAGCTGTAATCAGCTGTGTACTATTCTTTTTGGATATAATGGTCCCTTGTATGGACTGCAATCTACAGCAGATGGTCTATAACACACTCTGGAATAGAGCTAATGTAGGATCAATGTTTAATGGTGGCTTGTTATTATGGCATGGTGCTCATGAATGAATGAATGAATGTGAGTCTGTCTGCCTGCAAACAGATGGGTCATGCCTTCACAGGATCGTGTCATTGCTGCAGGAAAGGTACAAATCAAAATGTACAGGCTTGTAGTGGACATTCGTGTTTAATATATGAGTGAAGATAAACTCTGTATGTGCACACACTGGGCATGCATTTTAAATGGATTCTAGAGCAGTAGAAGTAGAAAGCTGGCTAATATTTGGAAAAATATGAAATGTGCTGACAGTTGGTGTTGTAAGGAATGAAGCACAGCGACGAAAACACTCAATCCTGTTAGACAGCTCACCTGAGCACAACTCAGCTTTTACTAAAATTACCTTCACCGTCATAGTCTGACAAAATCCTGGAAGAAAAGACAATTTTAAGAAAGTAGAGGGAATTTGGGAACTTATAGGAATTTACAAATTATAATCATTCATCACATATAATCACTTCATAATATTAAGGTGCTGTACATGTAAATATTTAAAAAATTTATACTCTGTTTGTATGTATGTATACTGTATGTGTATATATAGTATATATATATATATGTATATATATATTAGGGGTGGCACGGTTCATGAAAAAAACCCGAACAGTTCAGTGCGCTTTTCTCGGTTCGGTGCATGCATGCGTCGCACGGTTCGACAGTACGTGACATGCGCAATGTAGCCTCATGCCCCATATGTGATGTCAGTGTGTTTCCTTTTGCGCGAAAGAATTCAGGTGTCTGCGGTGTGGAGTGAGTGCTGCAGGTCACAATACTGTACGTGTAGAAATGGCAAGAGGAAGAGGAAAAAAAGGCTGCCCGGAGGATGCTGGCACGTCGTATAAATCATGGGGTTTTCATGTTACGTATTAGAGGATAGATACCCGACCCGAGCCCGACAGTTTATTTAGAAAGGATGCCCGGGTTCGGTCACATCAGTGTGAATGTGCGTTTGTGTTATAACAGCGCTTTTTGCCTCGTGTGCGCTAATGCTCTCATCCGTTGATATTTCCAAACGCCTTCCTACATAATAAAAGCGGGCTTTTCACACAAAAAACTGCATGTGTCATTAGTATGAAAAAAAAAAAAAAATCGGTTTCAGCTGTGTGGGACGTGGGCCGGTCTCGGACAGAAAAATGCGGCCCAATCCGCGCTCTATTACGTACTGTATGATGGCAGCGGAAATAAAACAATAGATAGAACTGCGACTGTATGCAAGTATTGTGCAACACGCATCCAATTCAGTTTATGAATGATTACATGATATAACTTTTTTAATACTGTATCCAAAATTGTGGATAATTAAGCTATATATCATATGCTGAAGTACTTTCTGGAGTGTTAAAGATTAAAAGAAAAAATAACAAGAACCTCGACCCTAAACCCGTGATACGAACCGAACCGGTGGGTTTTGTGAACCGTGCCACCCATAATATATATACACACATGGTGCACACACACATTTTGTTTTATTTTGGTTTTGATTTGATTATGATTAATCACTGTGCAACACTTATATTCAAATACTTAGTTACTTAGTGTGTTTAGTTGCTAATAGTTATGCCTAATTTACTTTCATTAAATACATATAACAACGGCACAATGTTTTTTTTTTTTGTTTTTTTTTTTTTTCGTTTTTTTATTATATTTTGTTTTGTAGAAGTTGTTTAACTTGTATAAGTTTTATTTTAATTTCTTACTTAATTGTATAATTTATATACATAATACATTATTTCCATGACATAAGACTGCTCTCAGTTGTATAACAGTAAAGCGCGGTTTTGGAAAGTGAGTCTAATTAAGTAGCTAATACAGATGAAACTGTTTCCAGCCCACTTTAGCAACTGAAAATCCAAGTTCCTTATCTCTTATTGTGTTTTAGGCAAGAATAAACATGTAGAAAACAACCCTGATTTTATTTATTTCTCTTCCAGCAGCAGTTTCCAATTTGTTTGGCATCCTGGAGGGTCTGGAAATAACAGCAGCTAGTTATCTTGTCCTGTTTTCATTTCAATACACTAAAGCAGCTTGGAGTTCACTAGATTGCGAACGTTTTTGCAATGACCCCAGTAGACCATTTCTGGAGGGCAGCGACTGCCCGAGTAACTCTTCCTGCCCGCTCGTCTCTCATTAAAACTCAGTGAGATGCTCATTAGGGTTTAAGTGGAATTAGTATGAAAAGCTCTCTCTGTCTGTGCTAATGAAGGCAGCCGCGCCACAATTGTTTTCATTTGCAGCAACACTCCCTGAATGCAATCAGAAACCCTGACCAAGCCCCCTGCTAGCACACTCGCTCTCTATCTCTCTTTCAAATGCGTTTTATCCCATGTGCTTTTCAAGGCCAGTAGGCAAGGTAACTGCACAAATTATCTACAAATTATAATTTTTTTTCCCTGTCATGTCTAGAATTTTTCATAGATATAATAATAATAATAAACCATCCTGCTATACCCAACGCCGTCTCCTCTTGCTAGGCTAGCATCTGCCATCTCTCTTGGGTTAGCGCCCACACAACATCATACGCCGCGTGTGAATCCACATGTGGTGCCGCTGCATGTTCCTGTGTGTGTTTTTTGGTTCCGTGTTGCTCATCAAGACAGTTTTACTTTTTTCAAACACCTGTCTTGCTTTCTCGCTCGCTCATCCTCCTCCATTCTTTTCCCTTTGGAAATGCAGCTTACGTTTCTGTCTTTTTTTTCCCATTTGAGCAATGAATAAATTATCAAAGAAACAACAAGAAGTGTTTGCTGCACTGAAAATGCCGGTGTTTTTGTTTGGTACACATGCATGTATGGTTAGGGTTCTGGGAGTATTGTATGAATTGGGATCACGGTTCGCATTTGTGAGCCGGTCAAGTTAGTATGTGTACACGTGGAAAGCTTCACATATTAATTACACTGTATGTTTGTCCTTTCGAGTGTATGTGTGCACGCATTTCTTGCTCAGATCTTCGCATCCCCCTGCTGTTCTGGTGACAGTCTGCTGTCAGGGGACTGTGAGCAGAGGAGGAATTTCCATATTACTTGAACATGCTCACAGGTTTACTTGATTTTGTGTATAATACGACACATCCAGATGTGCAGTCCGCTGCTGGAGAGCCTTTCCAGCTTAGAGAGAGATCCTGTTTTTCAGAGACTCTACTTTATAATTGGCTTCAAACTTAGTGTTTCTTAACCTTTTGGACTCGAAGACCTTTATTGTCCAACATAATACTCAAAGGCAATCTAGGCCTCCATGTAGGTATGTACATTAACTAGTGGCTTGTTAGCATGCATGTTACTAGCATGTACTGGTTATTTGTTAGTAATTCTACACTGTTGTACCTTGTTGTTTTTGGTTGCTCGTTTGTGAAAATTGTTTTCAACCTTTCAAATGAGGGCAACAGGATATTCAGGGTTTTTGTTTTGGAAAAAAATAAATCCATTATGAATGATGATAAATTCAGAATGTTAAAATGTGCTATCTAGCCCAGTTTCCCAAAAACATTGCAAACTTTTTAATGAAAGTTTTGAGTCATTTAAACTTGTTTAATGATGAAATTAAAATTCGTACTGCCTGTTTGAAGACAGGAAATGCATATAAATCAACCACTTGCTGTACTAAGAGCAGTATCTTCATAAATGTAAATAGAAAAATGCATAAAATATTTACATTACCATTTAGAAGTTTGGGCTTATTACAGTTTATTTATGTTTTGGAAAGACGTGTCTTGTGCTTACAGTAATATTGGGTTTCCATATATTTTAAAATGCAATACATTTCTGTGATGTTAATATAATCTGTTTTCAGCAGCCCTACTCCGGAGTTCAATGTCATATTGTCCTTCAGAAATCATTTTAATATGCTGATTTGGTCCTCAAGACACATTTCTTATTATCATCAATGTTAAAAACAGTTGTGCTTCTTAAAAATGATGCATGAGTAATACTGTTCTTTTTGAACAGTAATGAATATGTTTGAAATATGCAAGAACAAAAATACACAGAATTTATATATATATATTATAATTATAACTCTTTATATAATCAGCCAGCTATGATTAAACTTGAATATTTGCACGTGCACTATGTTTTTTTTTCATGTCAGGTTTTCTGTTCCTCTCTGATCAATTTTCTTTTTGGCCTTGAAATTCCACTTGTTTTCTACAACCTGAAGCATGCTTGTTAAAGTAATAAAATGAGTTGTCATCTATGATTTTGATCTAAGAGGTCAGTTCGTTTTGGTCTGAATTGGTTGTTGATTTGGCATAATATCAAAATATACATTTTCCAAATCCTTCCAGAGACTTCAAAATGCCGCCTCATCTCCTCCCAGAAGCCTCTTTGCGGAGATGTCAAAGGATGATGCCATGTTGTTAGGGGTTAGGAATGTATCAGGATTGGCAGATCAGGCATCAGTTTGTGAGATAAACAGAAGGGAGAGAAGACAGAAGAGATAAACACAGTCCTTAACACAGTAACATTAAGATGCTAATTGAGCAGGACCTGCTGTTGGCATTATGCGTGTTTTTAATTGAATAGTTGCTATTTTGTAAGAGGTGTGACCCTGGTTACTGCACTTAATGTAGACACACACGTGCATCTCACTAATACAAGGTGTTTTGTGTTACATTCGTGTGTGTGGTCTGAGTTCTTTAAGCTTATGTGTAGTGCCGGCAGGTGATGTTTTTCCTTTGTAGTCTTTGTGAGGTGAAATGCGTAATTAATGCAGATGAGATATTTAAAGCTCAAGGCCTGGCACTAACCAGTGTCATGCATATCTTCTTTCTCTCTCTTTTTCGTCCTCTCTTTCTTGTGAATAGTAAAAGTTTGGGTTAAGATTTTTTTATTTTTATTTTTTATTTGCTAAATTAACTTTACAGTATGCTCACCAATTTCTTTATAAAAATTCTGTAAAAATAGTAATATTCTGAAATATTATTACAAGAAATATTAACATGGACAAATTGTAAAAAATATTAAATTATGTAAATTGTGTTGGTTATAACAGCTTAAATAAATAAATGTCAAATAAATAAATGTGCATTTCTTTTGAAAATAAATGTATTAAACATGTAAAAAGGTATAATAAGGATCTATACTTTAGCACTAGTTAATGCAATACCTTACATGAAATAAAAAAGAACAATATTTTACAGTGTGTATTAATTTAGGTTAATTTTAGTCTCTGTACACGCATTTTTATTTTTATTTTTTACATTTCAAGTTCATGCATTTGAGCATTGATAAAAGCTAGATGATGCACAATGAAATCTAACAAAACACAGATGTCACAAGATGCACTTTTAAAAGTATGATTGTGTTTAACTTGCCGTCTTGAAATGTGGGGCTCAGCATGGACAGCTGAAAAAGGTGAAATGCCACAGCTCTGACAGAGCCTGCAAAATGTGAGTGTTCTTTAGTAATGGACATTTCCCAGGTTAATATAAAGTGACATTTGACTTTTGAAAACTATCTTCTGTCTTAAATCATTCTAAATGTAACTAAGCAAAAAAAAATTGTATAAACTTAGTGTAAAAGGAAAGTTATATATAGTTAAATATTAATTACCGTTTATTGAACTGTTGCATAAAAGCAATATCACACTCAGTCGTGCTATTGTAATGACCGCCTACAGACAAATCTCAGCCGAACAGTGAGCTGGAGTAAATGTTCTCTTCATGAGCTTGGTCTCGTCTGCATTGCTTCATCAAAACGTTGAGTCATTCTGTCTAAACCCGCCCTGGTGCACCCTCACTTGTCTCTCTCCTCTCTCTTCATTTCCCACTCATAGCCTGCGTTGGAACCGTAGATGCTGATTCACTCTCCAGCCTAAGGACACCGAATAATAAGAAAGTCGGTCACATGATAAAGGCCGTTCCTCCGTGCACTTCCTGCCTAATCTAGGCTAACTATGACCTTGGGCCTGTGCTTACACCACACACACACACATACAGAGATGGCTTTCTGGTTTGGGGATACAGAAAGGATTGAGAAAGGAAAGCTAGGGAGATGGAGAGAGAGAAATGAGGTTTAGGAAAAGATGGATATAGAGAGAAGACCGAACAAAAGGAAAGGAAATGAGAGCGAGGGAAGTATCAAGGGAGATGGGAGAGAGGTGAGGATGAAAGGAAGGGAAGATGGAGGAGAGGAAGAGGAGATGAAAGATGGAAAAGGTGTGTTGGTGCAGGGAGGGAGACTGACGGGTGGTGTGAGACGGAGCGTGTGTGTGTGTGTGTGAGAGAAGGCTGCTGTAGATTCTCACTGGGCCGTTCATGCAAAGAATGGGATTTCAGGATTCACTGTCCACTCTGCCTAAAGGCATGTGTGTGTGTAAGAGAGAGATAACTTGTGTGTTCTTGTGTATGTGCAGTATAAAATCGCTACAAAAGATCCTATGGCTCTGTGACTTCACCAGTGGACTTATCAGAGATGAGTGCTGAGGGATTTCTGCCTCCAAGGACACATGCACACAGCCTTTCAAAGTCAACGTCAAAGCTATATATATTTTTAAGGCCTGTTCCTGTTTTCATTCTGCACAATTAATTTTTTATGTTTTATAAAAGAACTTTTAAATGACTATAATTGATCAGGATCAATATCACTAATATTATTACTAAATAAAAAAATTACCAAAAGGTATACTACTATTGTAATTTTAATATATGATAATACTGTATTTTACTATAATATTTAATAAAAGTGTTATAAAATAATGTTATTTTACAGTTAATCTAATAGTAGTGACAATATACATTAATTACCCCACTAATATTTATGGTTAATGTTTAATACTTACATTTATATGGAAATTATTACTTTTTTAACTCAAAAATTAAACAGCATTTATTGTGAGCTGAGCTGCTCCAAGACACTGAAAGCACTAGATCTTGAGCTGCATGTGTAAATGAACACAGTGCCACACTTCACATGAAACATAATTGTTTATTTAAATCACAGCTTTGTGATTTGATAATCATATATTGCAGTCATGTAATGTTGTATATCTGTGCAGTCATAATCTAACATGTATCCAATTTTGGAAGTAAGATATTGACTTTTGATTTTCGCTCTAGCTCAGAAATCTCTGACTCATAATAAATGTTCAGTTGTAAGGACACACACACACATGCAGCTTCTGTTCCTCCCGGCCTCCTCCACACCTGTGCTGTGCCCACTGCTGCCCGTCTGTCGTATGTTATTTATAGAGCATGACTGACCTTGGATCAGACTGACTAAGCTCAGATTGAGGTTTGTTCTCCCAAGATGAACCTACGTTAGTCTAGAGTCTGTCTTGGACTTTTCTCCTTCTCATTCAGTGTCTTCTCTTTGTCACACTGCAAAAACAAAAAATCATTCAAATCTTTCTTTTTTTTTTTTTTTTTTTTACATTTTTTAAAGAATGTAAAGTACTGTGCAAAAGTATAAGACCACTAGTATTTTCACCAACAAAATTTTTTTTTTAAGTCGGTTATTTCTATCTTTTGCTGGAGCATATCAGTTTACATTTCCAAATATTATTTTTGTCATTAATTGTAATAATGCAGTGAGATTATTGTCTGCACAAGGAGTCTGATAAGAGTCAGTGCTCCACACAGAGATCTGATCTGATCATCATCCAGTCTGTCTGGAACCACATGAAGTAACAGAACAAACTGAGACAGACTCAATCCAGAAGAACTTTGGCAACGTCTCCAAAATGCTTCAAATAACCTACCTGCAAAGCTGCCTGAAAAACTGTGTACAGAAGCTGTTTTACCAAAAGTAATACCAAATATTTCTTTGATTTAGTTAATAGAAGTTAATAAATTAAATCTATTTATGCCATTATATTAGAAAGCATCTTCATTTTACAACATTTTTACACGAGTGTCTAAAACTTTGAACAGAACTGTAGTTTTCCAGGTAGGTTTTTTCTCTTCATCTTGGAGACGTTACCACAGTTCTTCTGGATTGAGTCTGTCTCAGTTTGTTCTGTTACTTCATGTGGTTCCAGACAGACTGGGTGATGATCTGATCAGATCTCTGTGTGGAGCACTGGCTGTTGTCAGACTCATTGCGCAGACAATAATCTCACTGCAATATTATAATTAATGACAAAAATAATGTTTGGAAATTTAAACTGATATTTCCAACTTTCACGCTACCGGTAAAGATAGAAATAAAAAAAATTTATTGCTGAAAATAATACTGACATAAGATTTTTTGCACAGTACTGTATGCTTAATTAATTAATTGTTTTATTTATAGCTTTCCAGTGTCTACTGTTAAATAGTAAGTGATATCTCAGTTTATTCTGAGGTCATCTTATTATGCTAAATTGTGCTGCCTACCTTATAGAATAGGCTCATAACTAGGATTCAAAACGGCAGTTTCTGTTTGTGACTGATTGTTTGTGAAAGATTGTTTATGAGCAGTTAATGTTCTTCTCAGTTCTGAGGTTTTGTGTGTTTGATCTAGACAGCTATGAGTTGTTTAATTTCCCCACACAGATGTATCATCTGAACAACACATTCCACATTTCATAAAGATGCAAGCGTGTTTGTGTGCATGAGATCGCGGCTAATCAGTGTGCGCCATCGGAGAGGAAGTTTCTGTAGTGAAGGAGGCGTGCATCAGATGCTGGACTGTACCGGCAGCTTGCGGTTAATGGAGAGCGGTGGAGTCCCTGATGGGAGGTGGAATAATGTTTCCTGATTTGGACAGACAATCGAGGAGAGGAGGAAGTGAGAGAAAGTCTTCATTTTAAATATAAAGGAGATAGAAATGGCATCAGACAATAAACAGATTAGAAGAAAGATTTACAGAGGCACTGCAGATGACGAGATGAATTTTATATGGAGGGAAATAAAGAAGCGAGTGATGGAGGAGAGAGGTGGGGGGCCGTTTCAGTCGCTCTGCAGGAGGTGGAAAATGCAGTGATTTGCTGTGGTGGTGCTGTAAGTTAGCACACTCGGGTCTGGCAGAGTAAGTGCTGCTTGTGTTAAGATGTTTTTTTTCTGCAGTGTCAGAGCTCAAAAAAAGGCTTATACATATGCCATACATGCATTAATGTACCATAGCACCTTTAATTAGACCCTTACAGGTCCGCTTTGCACTGTAAGTGTACATGCAATGCCATTTGCCACGTCCTGTAATGATTTTTTGTGGAACTGCACATAGAAAATGTCCTTTATTTTTAAGTCTTTTTGTGATAAGCGTTCTGGTTTGCCGACATGTCTTTGGAGAGCGGGTTATTTAGTGGGATTTTAGGGGCTGAAGTGTAGCGAAGCATGGCTTACAGCACCTTAAAGTTCCGCAGTATTACACATTTGAGTGAATCAGAAATCCAACAGAAAATGACAAATGTTATCCATTGGGATTTGATTGGATTGTGGATCTTAGTGTGTGGAATGAAGACAAGCATCGCTGTCATTTTTGTTCATATACTAAGGGTTAGGTAAGAGAATACGTACACCACCGTTCAAAAGTTTGAGGTCAGTGGGATTTTCTTTTCATAAAAGAAATCAATATTTTTTTCTGCAGCTACACATTCAATTGATCAAAAATGACAGTAAAGACATTTCAAAAGATGGATATTTCAAAGGAACACTGTTCTTTTGAGCCTTCGATTCATCAAAGAATTCAGAGGGGGAAAAAGTATATCACTTTCAACAGTTTAACTGTTTTCAACTTTGACAATAATTAAAACGGTTTCTTGAGCATCAGTTCAGCATATAAGAATGATTTTGTATAGATCTCAACAGTTTTTAATAATTAAAAGGCATCTCTGCTGACCTGCTAAGCAACAGACTTCCTTCAAAAACATAGAAACTGTTGTTTTGTTGATGCACAGAGAAGTTGTTGCATACATGCTCAGTTTCCTAACTGTACACTGATTTCTGTGGCTTTGTGGTTTGGTAACACATTCAGACAGTGGCCACAAACCTGCGGTTTTAGTGGAAGCCCTTCAACACAGGAGAACCCTGCAGCACCTTTAGGCTTAATCTTATTCACATGATGCATTGGTGAGAGAAACGCTGAGCCAGAGAGCGAATCATTTCTGCATGTTTCTGTTAATTTATGGGTGTTTTCCTGTGCTTTGTGATTCCAGCTGTCTTGAAGACTAATGCTTTGGAATTAAAGGTTGAGCATATGTTCTTGTTGAAATAATATTATTGTGTTACTGTCATTAGTGTAAAAAGATAGAAAAATATAAATGTCTTACAAAGGTACAAACTTTCTAAAGAAGCCCATTTGAATCTCATTGTCCTTTAAATGGCTCTAGGTTATACCGGATGTTAAGCTGAAACCAATATTGAGTCAAAATTATTTTTATTGAGTCAAAATGATTTATAAACTGCAGACACAGATGCTGTCGGCAGCGATTTAAGGGTTAGTTCACCAAATTGTTCTCATCATTTACTCACCCTCATGTCATTCTAAACCTGTTTGACTTTTTGTGAAACATAAAAGAGGACCATATTTTGAACAATATATTTATATTTAAATTTTTGGTCCAGAAAGTAGAAGTCTGGTCTAATGGTTTGATTCCATTTTATAGACAAAAAATGTGTTTCACTGAAGAAGGATTGCAAATTAAAATATTAATTTTAAGTATGGTTAATCTAGTGCTTTCCACCCCTGGTGTGTTTGTGTTTATTTGTGAGGCTGCGGCAAGTGTGTGACTTGGAAAAGAGTGTAGCGTATTAGTCAACAAACTATGTGTGAGCCAGTAAACGTATAGATCAGAGCTTGTCAGCGCGCACCGTGCACTGCGTATTGCAGAAGCATAAATCAGAGAGAGACATGATAACGCCGAACTCAAGATAACACCCTACACAAGCCATACCACAGCCGAGATACGAGGCGCTGAAAAGCCTGTCTTCATTTTCTTGATTTGTTTTAGACCACGTAGGCTGCTGCTGCAGTTGTTTAAACCCGGTACTGAATTTGAAATTTGTGAAAAATCACATTATTGTTAGATTGAATATTTAGTTTCAGTTTGAGAACTGTCCGCCCACTCTTTGAGAATCCATGCGTTTGTGAGTTTCTCTGAGACTTGAGTGCTCCATATTGCAGTTTATTTCGGCCAAGAACCTCCCACTTATACAGAAAGAGACCGTCTGACCAATATCTAAAGCAACCAACCAGAATTAATTTTACTAGTGGTTTTAAATGAAATATCACCTTCAGCACCAATACAAGATTGTGCACGTTGACACTTGTAAGGTCAAATTCTCGCCTGTTAACAAACCTTTAACTATAAGTTTTGCCTTTTAAAGCTCTAATTTACTGCTTATAAATAGTTAGTAAGGTAGTTACGTTTAGGGTTGTGTAGAATTAGGGATGCTGATTGTGGTCATGCAGAATATGTATTTCGTAATTACTAATAAACAGCCAATATGTTAATAATAGACATGCTAATAAACGTTGTAACATCAGTTGTGTCCAATGTTGTTTTGGAAATCCAGAAATCTCTGTATTTTTATTTTTGTGTGTACTATCCCTTTAACAATCGTATTGATGATGCACAGGAGACTATGAACAATGCAGTGGCCCCATTATCCACTAGCTGCTTATTACAGCCTGTAATACTGTGTTAAATCGGTTCTTCTTTCCGCCAGCACCAGCTTCATCTCTGCCTCCACCTTTCAACAACACATCTGCCTCCAGCTCCCTCCGCTGGCAGCCCTAAAACGACAAGAGCCACGTGTATGAAAGTGAGAGAGTGAAGGGCGCCCTAAATGAGCAGTGTCCTCTGACAAACAACCCTCCTCTCCTTAACTAGATATCTCCCTCCCCCACCATCCGCTCAGTCACCCTGCAGGGACCCAGTTTAGTTTCACACCACACGCAATTGCATGCACACGCACACCTGCAAACAGCCGATCGATAGCGGTGCCGCAGGGAGCCTGATCAATATTGGCTGAATTTGGAGCAGCGGGAGAGAGACAAACTAGCCGAGACCGTTTCCTGGCGTATATCGGGATCAAGGGAGCCCACACGGCTTACTCTGTCTGAAATGTGTTGTTGTATGATGCATTTGTGATATATTAATTTGTATCTTTAAGCATACAAGAGCTCTCATGAAATCCACTAGCGTCCACACAGTCACCCTGTTCATTAAAGGTGTTGGATGCAGAACCGAAGCACAAAGATGTTGTAAAGAACAGTTTGTGCTGGCGGGATTGAAGCCTCGTTTTTAAACCTGCCGCTGGAGGCGGAATATTAGCAAGGTTTCGGAGCAACGAAAGCGTGAAGGCGCTATGTGGGAATCATAATTAGATCTGTGGCATTGGGTTGAGGAAATGAGCTCTAAGATTTCTCAAGCTCTGTGGAGTTCTTTTTGATAAAGATAAGCATTTATGAAAAGTCTTAATTAAAAGTTTATTGCCGATGGATGGGTGACGTGGATGTTGGCTTTATGTTTGTGTGAGGCGAGGGGAGCAAGATAAGATCTCAGAAACCTGCCTAGGATGTTGCACCGCCATATTTGAATACGTCTGAACGCACACATAGAGGCATGTTGTTATGATTCCCGATTTGGTCAGAGAAGACCCCCTTCTGAGGGGCAGGAACCAAGGCCTGTGAAAATGGCAAATCCAATTACTTTATGCAAAATGAAATCGGCTGTAGTTTTAATAAGAACAAAATAAAACTTAGGTTTAAATCTATTAACGGCAACTCGTACGCAAATAGCAGATTGCTTTGATGTGGCGAGAGCAAATGAGTTTTGGAGAACGAGTACGAGGCGACTCGACAGAAAGTACATCAAAAAATGCATCTGAAAGTGCCTCTGAAAGCCAGCGAAGAACTTCTAAGAGTCTTTTTTCTTTTAATTGTATCACCGTCTCTCTCACCCCCTCCCACTGCTATCTCCCATCATTTCTTTCTTTTAATAAGCCATCATTTAGCGAGCCTGACTGCGTCCTCAGACGTGTTTTGCATGGATCTCTGGGCCTGCCTGTCTGCGTCACAGCAGCCCCTAGAATAGGGTCATCTCCCATAACACCAGCTATGCCTAATGAAATCTTTTCCCCTTCGACCCCTTTAGTGTTTTGCATAAATTAAATGTGAAGAGTGTATTTTTGTATTATTAAATGCTTTCTCCTGTGCTTTGTCACTGATTTAAATACATCAGGCAAATTCTAGGTATCAATGCACAATTTTTAATTTGATTTAACTGAATTAACTTCATTCTTGTTTTGATTTAAGGTTCACTTTTATTTGATTCAGAATCACCACTCCAAGCCCAGATAACTTATTTTTTTTTAGGGATGTCAAATGATTAAAAATTTTAAACAAATAAATCCGAATTTTCAGTGAATTACTCACTATTTGCAACTACACCTGAATCCTAACCATTTTTTTTTTTTTGAAATGCATACCAAAAGATAAATAACAGGACACATCATTTTCATATTATGTCTGTTTATTAACACAGCCAAATAATGGTGGTTTAAATCAAGCTGAAACATACTACACACCATAATATCTGTCTTTGCAATGAGAACAATCTTTTATCTTTAGGCTGACCTAAGCATTCACAAAGCCGTTGTCAGTAAGACTCACGCCACTTTCACACTGCACGTGTAAGCAGCGCATATTTTTCAGCGCCCATGTTAACGGATGAGATCTTTCACACAGCACGGGGCGGCGTGACAGCGCGTAGCAGTGCCGCGGTAGTTTCGGCGCCGAGTCTATTTTTGCTGAATAATGTGCGTTGTTCTTGATCTAAACTGGCCCGTTTAACATGAAAAGAAACACATTTTACCATAAAATCATGTAATTGATTGTGTTTCCTGTTTCACACTCACCATATGAAAAATAAATTACACAAAAACAAATCATTAAAAGTAGTTTTTGCCCAAACTTCAAAGGTCTGTTAAATAAATAAAACTAGAGGCATTTATTCGCACAATCAGCGCACGCTGCTCCTGCTCTGTCCCGCTTAACGTTACGTGGAACAGACAGGAACTGTTTACAAGCCTTCGCAAAATGACACTCCTCAGTTTTTATTATAGTCAGCGCAAGAGACTTCAGTTCCCACGTGTCACTAATACTATGAGCAGTTACTCCGAGGCAATTGTTGCCCCACTTTCCTGACAAATAATTCGTCACACTGACAAAATGACAATGACAAAAAATAATCAACGTCGTTAACGCGTTATTTTTAATAATAATTTTTAATAAGTAATTTTAACTTCTATTTTCGACAAAAATGAGAGCAAAAAAAGGTAGAGTCTGGATTTGTTTGTTACAAATACGCAACTTTACATTCACAAGAAGACAATAATTGATTGAGTCGTGTGTATTACCTGTGAATAAGTGTGATGTTTTTAACAGCACTCATTCAGACGGCACCCATTCACTGCAGAGGATCCATCAGTGAGCGACTGAAGTAATGCTAAATTCCCCCAAATCTGTTCTCACTAAGAAACAAACAATCTACATTTTGGGTGACCTGAGGGTGAGTAAATTTACTTTTTTGTGCAAACCATTTCTTTAACTACCCCTGTTTTAGAGCATCCACTGCACAAGGAACTACTGTTATATACTATTTTCCACTGTAGGATGCATTCCCTGAATGTGACTAAAATAGAAATATTAGAGAATGCTGGCAAGGAAGTGACCTTTACTCCAACACAGTTCCTGTTTTTCATTCTGTGGGGGATATATTTACCTGAAGAATCAAACACTGCTGCTAACCTAAACATTTCAGAAGAGTACGGAACAGATTAAACCCAATTATTAAATAATTCATAAATCACCTAAATTTAAACAGCACTGAACATCTCTTGTGTACTTTTGTTAAAGGATTGAGGCTGGACCCTTGTTTAGTCAAGCAAAGGTTGTGACAGGTGCAGTCACAAAGACTGTTTTACCTACAACTTATTACCAGGAGGTGGTTTCCAGACGGTTTTACGTTATCCTGCTATTTAATCAAGGCCATAAAATGTAACCGATTTATGTGATGCAACTGAAATCCTTAACAGGCGGTCAAAAATGAGAAAAGGGGAAAACTCTTTAGGTAAAAAAAAACTTTTATCAAGACAATGTATGTACATAATGCCTTATAAATACTGAATCTGACCAACTATTTTGTAAGTTTCGGTCTGTCTACAGAATGTGTTAGAATAACGTCAAACTTTTTTTCCTACATCAACCTTTTTAAATGGTTAGTTCACCCAAAAATGAGTATTCTGTCATTAATTACTCACCCGCATGTCGTTCCAAACCCAGAAGATCTTTGTTCATCACAATTTAAGATATCTTTGATGAAATTGGAGACAGGAACACAACTGAAACAATCCCAGATCCAGAGACATATTACAAACACCAGTAAAACAGTCTTTGTGACATCAGGGGCTTAACTTCAGTTTTGTGACCCTAAGACAACAGTTTTTTGCACAAAGAAAACAAAAATAACATTTATTTAACCATTTTTCTCCCCCGAGTTATGTCTTTTGCCATTTTAGAGAGTATCACAATCACAACAAAACGCAAGCTTTAACGTTTATTTGTTATGTATCAATTTTTTACATTTGGGGGAAACAAGGGCATGAATGTAATGTGGGAAGCATGCACATGCGTTGTAATACTCTCTATAATGGCAGAAGACATAAGTCAGGGGAGAAGAATGGTAGAGTAATATATATAATTTTTTTTTTCTTTGCCCAAAAAAAAAATGTTCTCTCGTAGTGACACAATACTGAAGCTGAGCCACTGAAGTCACAAAGACTGATGTTTAACTGATGTATTTACTATGTTTATGGATCTGGGGTCATTTCAGTTGTATTGCTGTCTATGGAGGGACAGGTGGCTCTGATATCATCAAAAATATCTTCATTTGTGTTCCGAAGATGAACAAAGGTCTTATGGGTTTGGAACGACATGAGGTTGAGTAATGACAGAATTTTCATTTTTGGGTCAAGTCACTTTTATTTATATAGCGCTTTTAACAATACAGATTGCAGCAAAGCACTGAACATTATCAAATAGAACA
>JAUCNO010001053.1:5852247-5875072 GCA_032353835.1 Enteromius viviparus
GCTGAAACATACTACACACCATAATATTTGTCTTTGCAATGAGAACAATCTTTTATCTTTAGCCTGACCTAAGCATTCACAAAGCAAGACTCACGGCAGTTTCACACTGCACGCGTAAGCAGCGCGTATTTTTTCAGCGCCCATGTTAATGGATGAGAGCTTTCACACAGCACGGGGTGTCGCTATTTTTGCTGCACTGCAGTGCGTTCTTGATCTAAACTAGCACTTTTAACATGGAAAGTAACACATTTTACCATAAAATTGTGTAACTGATTGTGTTTCGTGTTTCAAACTCACCATATGATTGCCCAAACTTCAAAGGTCTGTTAAATGAATAAAACTAGAGGCATTTGTTAGCACTATCGGCGCGCGCTGCTCCTGCTCTGCATACGCGCCGTTTACATCCCAATAGTTGTCGTTTTGCCCTCGATGTCCCACTTAACGTTACGTGGAACAGACAGGGACAGTTCTTTACAAGCCTCCGCAAAATGACACTCCTAAGTTTTTATTATAGTAAGCGCAAAAGACTTCAGTTCCCACGTGTCACTGATGCAAAGTGCAGTTATTCCGAGGTAATTGTTGTCCCACTTTCCTGTCAAATAATTCGTCACACTGCGCATGCTTGAAATGCTTAAAGTAATTATAAAAAAGTAATTAACGTTGTTAACGCGTTATTTTTGACAATCCTACTTTTTTTTGTGTTGTAGCAAACTTTCTAAACGTTTTTTCTCTACAAATTACTATTTCAGGGTCATTTGTCGTAAACCAAATCATGGGCTGCTAATTCATTGGTGGTGACTTATCTCATCTCATCTCATCTGTAGTATGTTATTCATGTACCGTTCACCTACTGTTTTGTTAATACTACAAATTTCACCATACTTCATATATAGCATAATGTTTTTGAGAAACAGCATTTTCGGACACAGGAACATTTCTATTTTATTACTAAAGTTTATTCTAATAAAGTCAATATCATGGTTGTTCAAATCTAACACTTAAATGTCCTTATTTATTTATCTATCTATCAGAAAATCAATATTTTTACCCAACCCTATTGGTCATAAAGTTAAAGTTTCTTTGCAATTCCGTGCTTCTAGTGGCAGAGAAATCGCACACAATTCACCTTCACATTTGCTATTAAACTCAGTTCATGCATTTCTCCCTGTTTATTTGGTCACCTCTACGCGTTTGAGACTTTTTCTGCGCAGCTGTGCGTGACGTGGCTGTAGATCCAGTTGTATACGAGACTGTAAAACTGTAATTTTCTGCCTGGTGATTCGCATTTCTTTTATTATTAATGAACTTGCGAAAAGTTATGGATGCTTTGATTCTATGTGGCATTGTTTCATTGTTGGGGAGGGAGAGGGAGAGAAAGAAAAACTGTTTTCAGAGCACCACTTCAGCTTTCTTCTCTCATCTGTGGCCGAAGGGTTGTTCTCCCCATCCCCTCCCCCCCTCCTCATCTTCCCCATTTACACTGTCACACCCTGCAAGCTGAACATTGCATTTGACCTTTGCAAAAACAATTTGGAAAGCGTGAGAATCCAGTAGGTATGAAAATGACTGTGTGTTGATAGAAGCCTAGAGTGGAGAGACTTTAACTCCCACCCTGTGTGTGTGTGTGTGTGTGTGTGTGTGTGTGTGCTGAGATTGAGGCCTAACCACCATATTGACTTGAGGCTTGAGGTGCGAGTGAAGTGGCTCTGGGGGTTCAGACAGCCCTCACTGAGCTTCATATATACTGCAGTAAGGGCATCATCATTAACCTCAACATCTCAGCCCATCCACTCAGAATTCACATTAGCTGATATACAGGCCAGAGCGATGTCAAGATAAAAGGTGAGGGAGAGAGCGAGGACGGGGGGAGTTTCTGGGAAGATGAGGGTGCAAGCAACCTTTAGAGAATGAGATCACACAGCAGGAGGGCCGTGATAACACACACTCACTCACACACCTGCAATTCAGAGGATGCGCTGCAAATAATCATCATTCATCACTTTGACGGACTGGGTTGTAAATTTTCCGTCATGCTCCATTGTTATTTTCATTTTCAAAATGATATAGATGTTTGGCATTCGGTTTATATGTGCACATTTGTTTTTGACATACCCAATACGAATATTTTCAATAATTAAAAACCTATGCATGCAACAACCTGCACTTTCATCTGTGGGTAGTTAACCCCCTGGGGTCTGCTCACGCATATATATATATATATATATATATATATATATAATATACACTGTATAGCTTCTAGCTGTCACATGTTTAAAAAGTTTGGTGTCAGATTTTTTCGAAAGAAAGTGTCAGTTTTTAATTAGCAGTGAATAATGCATTTAAATGCATTAACACATGAAAGTAAGTTTTTTTTCGCTGCAAAAGATTTTAAATAAACGCCTGTGCTATTGAAATGTTTAATAATCGAGGAATCCAGAAAAAAATAACGTGATTTGCTCAAAAATATTAAACAACTTAATCATTTTCAACACTGATAATATTAGAGTATTTTAGAATGATTTCTGTTTGTTTTTTTTCAATATGGAATTTACTGCAAAAATTATATTATTAACAAGTAGCTTTGTGATGTTTCAGTTAAAATATTTAAAAAGCCCACGTATTTATACTGTAATATGAGTCTTATTTATTTTTTCCCCACTTGATTTGAAGCAAGTTGAAACAAGTGAAAAGACTAAAGATACTTTTCACATTTTCTCTTCTAAAACTAATTAAGAAATCCATTTTTAAGGTGTTTAATTTCACAAGAAAACAATATTTTAGATTTACCAAATGCTATGTTTTAGGTTTTTAGCTTTTTTGTTGTATTTATGTCTTTGCAAAAGGACAACGTACAATAACTCTATAAGTTTCAAATGAATGTATTGTACCAGATGGCAAATTCATTCATTGAACATGATCCCATTCCACTAAGTATTTCATATAATTTTAATCCACAAATCCTTACTCTCAACTATTTTTAGTCGGCAATTTTCTGCTTTCTTCAGTTCACGTCCCTATTTGCTATTTTTCTTTCTAAAATAGGAAAATGCAAAAGACTAGATGTCTTTGTTTTTATCAAAATAGCTAATGCAATTATTCGTCATTTGTTTTTAAAATTATGTTAATTGCAGAAAGCTTACGGTTAATGCAACATCTGCTGCGATTTTCACACTTTTTAATATACCTTGTTTCACTGCTTTCCTTCATTATAAGCACTGAATTGTGCACCGTTATTTTTTTGGCACCACCTTCCTCTTCCTGCTACGCTTTTGCCCGACTGTCAAAAGAATTAAGTGCAGCCGCCATAAAAAAAAAAAAAAAAGGTTTCAGTCTGGCAACTGAGGATTCTGACCCCTCAAAGTTGGTTTCCGTAGCTTTCACAAAAGCACAGTGTCTAGGGAGGAACACAGTGTATATGTGTGTATGTAGACAGGCAAGCGTGGAACTATCAGCGCGGCGGATTCTCTTCAGTCTGATGTGTGTTGACAGTTTGTGACGGGCCAGAAGCCTGGCCCAGAACCCCCTGCAGTACATCATTCACAGAAGTGAGCCCTCACCCCAGCGTTCCCTCTCCCTAGCCACACATCTATTGTTGATCTGTTGAATTTTCATGCCTGTCCATCCTTTCTAATGCTAACAAAGGCTTACAACTGAAAAATGCTCACTACTCAACGCATACATAATACAGATTACAGTGGCCATGTTTACTGTGAAATGTTTGAGAAGCACGCTCACACATCCATACAATATGCAATACATTGCATGGACTTGCAGCACATAAACAAGCTCTGTTTTCTTCATCTTTTTTCCTTCATCTCTTATCCATTGCTTCAGGCCATCTGCAGGCCCACAGATTTACACTGAATTGTAATGCTAGTCATTCACAAAATTTTACACATTCCCTGCCTCTTATGGGTTCATTTATTCAATATTTTGCCCCGTCTCGTTATGGTTTTGTTAATTATTTAACGAAACTTCAGAATTTTTTTTTGTTTGTGCAGTTAAATAAAATGTGTTTTTATTATGCAGTACTGTCATATTTTCCAGTCCTTTTTGTTTTCATCAACATTATTTTTATTATTATAATCTGTAGTTAATTATCTGTGAAAGGTTTGGTGTCAGTAAGATTTTTTTATTTTTTATTTTTTGTAATAGATGGTTGTTTGTTTGAAAAAACAGGAATATTGTGAATAATTTAGCAGAATAAATAAAAAATAAATAAATAAAAAAATGACTTAAAATGACTGTTAATATATTATATTAATTTAAAAAAAACAATGCTGACCTGATGTTTTTAAATGGCAAAATAACAGCAATATATTAGCCGTAGACTAACAATATTTTTAGAAAAATACAAAGAATTTATTCAAATAATCCAGTCATAGTATGCTGTGGTTTGACCCACCTGAGTGTCTTAGTTAGTGTTAGTGAATAAACATGAAAAGATGTTATACAAAAAACAGATTTTGGTTTTAAATACAAACAATACATTGACTTTAGAAATGTTATGTAATTAGATTTTTCTATTTAAATTTGTTGTGCAAAAATTGTCATCGCTCTCAGCTCCATATAAGAAAATATGGCTTGGAACATGCAAAACGTGTTCTGAGAAATCACATTCAGAAAAGTCTGTGCAGAAAAAGCAAAAAATGTCCCCAGGTTCAGTCTTGGCCTTACCATCCATCTGTCATACATCCTGTACAGTATTTCCGAGTTTTCCAGCTTCAGCTGCATGGAGCCGCGCCGCTGCCCTTGTGCCGCAGGAAGTCCGGACTCGCAGAGAGCCTGTGGATTAACGGCTGATTAAAGTGGAATTTGAATAAAGTAATCAGTGATGTAAGTGCCTGTGCTGATTACGAGCCGAAGACTCCTCAGGCCACCACAGTTTATATCCCTGATAAGCACAATGATGAACTATAATTAATGATAAGCATATTAAATGATAACCGAGTCTTGTTTTCTCCCCCCATGGCTCAGGCCCGAGTCTCTTCATTCTGTGCATCCACTGGCAGATGTTGCCACACTTCCATTAACCGCTGGCTGGGGTTTGTGCTTCTTTAATTACTGGAAACTGAATGAGTTTGACTGCTTATCATGTTCTGTAACAGGGGTTTAATTTATTACATCCACCTTTAGTTTTTGGTGACTAAAGCCCATAACGCTGCTCAGTCAGTCAGATTGCAATTTTGGCACTAATTGTAAAAATGTTTGGAGTATATCAGTAGGTAGCCTCATTATTTGTTATTGAGTGTGCCAATGGGACCTGGTCTGTCAAGCCTTCAGAGCACTTCCGGTAGTTTTTCTAACTTGTCTTTCTTTGTCATGTGATGGTTTCACTAATAATTAATGCCTCTGAGGAGTGAGAGCTTTGTCCTGGTCTGTGTGTAAAGGAAATGTGCTACAGAAAGTGGCATGTGCCCACTCATAAGCTCAAGAACATGCTGTACTTTCAGCAGAGAGTTTCCTTCCACTATTATTATTTCTGTGCTGTGGAAGGAGTGCAGAACATCTCTTCCGTTCCTTCTCAAGATACCCTTCTCTCAGTATCTTCTAATCATTGTAATCTTGAGTTTAATTCATGTTTTTTTTTTATTTCACAGACAAGAAAACGCTATGTAGGTATTTTGTTTGTTTACAGTATGTTGTGCTGTATTGTTTTGTGTTTTGTCCATTTTGTTGGATCCCTTACAATATTGGACCATAATAAACCATTGTTTCTTTTAATAGCTAGTAATAATAGCTAAGTCTGTTAATAATAAATAATTACAATTCATATATATCAATTAATGAATACTAAATTATAAAGGATTTCATTAATTTTAAAGTGGGAACAATGTTTTTTTTTTCAGTTTTGTTAATTTTTTACCTCATTTTGAATTTTAATTTAAATGTATGTATTTATACTTTGTTAACGTTATTTTGTTTGTCTTATTATTTTGCTTTTTATTTTCTTCATTTATATTTGTCTTTCTGTATGCTGTGTTCAAGCCTCAAGTCTTTTTCACGTCCTTGATAATCACAAATAATTGCATTGATAATTTCTTGGTCTTTCAACATTTACAAAAATAACATAACAGTCCGTTAATGAACACAAAATATGTGACAGACTTGTATCTTCATCTCTGATATTCATAGCCGGAGTGCATGAAGCTGTGAGTATGTTCAGTTTTGCATCAGTCCAGAATGAAGTGTAAAACGAGTGTCCCTGTTCATAGCGCCTGAGCGCACATGAGCATCTCCCTCTGATCCTGTTTGCATGGGACGGCTGCGTTGAGTGTAAGGGAATGTGACCCAAATGGAATTATTCTTCCATCAAAGGGAAGTATTCATGAATTAGAAATGACCTTGATTGGAGAGGCCCCAGAGACAGAACGCCACAGTTCAAGCAATTTCACACCCGTGAACTGAACAGCTTTCGAGAGTGATGGAGGCAGTGAGGAAAGGCTGAGAGAGATGAGGAGACGGACTGAAAGAGGTCTTGGAGGAGCATAGATATGTATAAATAAAAGCATAACATGAAGGAAAGCAAAAAACTGTAGTCGAATTGTGCATCAGTTAGTATTTTATTATTAGCTTTAGTAATATTTTGAATATTTAATAAATAATATTTTATATTTTATTAATATTACCCTTTATTTTCATAGGTTTTTTTAGGTTTAAATTTCAGTACTTTAAAAAAAAAATATTTGTAGCATTTTGGCCTGCTCACCTCGTTAATATAAAACACTTCAGAAAATTAAATTCGTCCCTTGAGGTTAAAGGGAACCTTTCCTGTGTGGCCTCTGATATTCCCAAAGTTGACTATCCCGGTTTTCACAAGGTGTGATGTGTGTGCCATAAGCCTTTGTATTTCAGTTTATTTGTCTTGTGAATGTTTTGTTTATTTGTCTCAGCATGTCGTGTTTCCATCATCTGAAGCACAAATACATTCTTGAAGGATTTCTTCTTCGAAGTCATCTTCAAAGTGTGCGTTTGTCAAAGTCAACAAATAGTAGCGCACCTAAGCCCTCAATTCATACATAATTCAACCCAACCAACCAGTTTAAGATTATGGATTTCAATCATAGAGGCGTATAAAAGTTGTGCACCTATTTTATTTTTTCTCTTCCTAAAGACAGCTGTACATCGCGTTCCTGTCTATGTGTGTCCCTGCTTGTGTACCACAATAAAAAAGGTCACAAGTGAAAGACTTGGCCTTGCACACAAAAGCAGACATGCAAGGCTGGAGCAGCTTTTCATCGCTCGAAGATTAAGATTCAATTCACTTTAATTCAATTTCCAACCTTTTCTCAAGAGCTTAGTGCCCAGCGATGTATAAAACACCCTTCTGATAGCTTTCATAATTCAGGAGCTTGTAAAATTATGACTGATCGATGTAATTTCTCATCAGAAACTGCATTTGACGGCTTTGAAATCAGTAAAAGCATTTCGTAAGTAGGCAACTATTTATTTATTTACCCCACCGTTGAATGCACTAGAGTCTCAAGCTCACTGGAGAGCAGCAAATTTCTTTTTCCCCATTTAATCCTCTACCCACGATGCACCTGGCTTGACACTTCACCACAAACCCTGCCTGCAGATGCTCGTTAGAGTGCTTGTGTCAGTTCTGTCCCGTTTTTCAATCGCTCAAACCCAATCTTTTGCCATGAACAATTGCGCAATGATGACGTTAAGTGACACATCCAGACAAATTCGCATTTATCATTCTCTTTCATTGTGCAAATAAGGCAGATATCAGACACTGGTTTTATTCAGATTCGACAGTACAGTCTGGCGGGGGTTGTGTTTTGCCCTTTTATTACCTTTTGTCTTCCCAGTCTTTTTTGGGAAAAACAAAACCCAGTGCTGTCCTCTCGAGTTTACTTGTGTGTTTGTGTATATGTGTTTTTTTGTGTAGAATGAGGTTTTAAAAGGCCTCCGTCTGGCTTTGATCCAGGCTTTAACCCAGAGCCCATCGATCGGCCGTTCAGACCGGATTACGGTTCGTCTTCTCAGCTCGAGATGCTTCTTTCTGCCCGTCACAAATCACAGGCCTCAAGAGCGTCTTTGAACTGCATCTCTAAAGTGGCATGGTCAGTCAACACCTGTGAGGTGCAGTCGGCCATCAGTCAGGCTGTGAACAAATTGAGTGAGCGAGCTATTTCGGCACCGCGTTGCATTATCTATTCATACAATTTGCAGCACAGGATGTTCAGAGCCGTCAAAGTGCCTGACTAGCAAAGATAAAACTCAGAAGCTGTGTATACATAGCATCTGAAGACTGAACAACATTCGAATCAGAACAACAACTGGTGGCCTATTACGCTGATGCTTGCATTCACTTTTGTGATCCAAAAAATACTTCTCTCTAACACACGCTCCTTTCTTTCTTTTTTTGTCTCCCTTCATCCCAGAAAAGAGAGGACAACCAGACAGATTCCAGAATCAGTCCCAAGAAGAGCGTGGAGCCCGCCATCGACCTGTTAGGCCTTGGTAAGACATGAATAATTGATTACTCATCTCGTTGCCGATCGGGGAATTTGATATGTCTAAGATAGGCTGGAACCCAAAGACTTCACGGCCATTTTACACCAAAAAGATGTTTAATTGGTGCAAGGTAGTGGAATGGGAGCAGAATTTTTGCCATTGACTAATCAGATGGGATTACACACAAATCAATATAGAGATACAGTCAGATATATTGACGACAGGCATTGATAAATTCAACATGATATTTGGCTTGTTTTACTATTAATATATAATTATAAACTGGAGCGAGAGAAGTAGGGGTGCTGCTGCAAAAATAGCTATTTTAAAAGCTACTATAACAATTTGTTTTACATAATGTGTTTATACTTTATTATTTCTATAAAAATACACACATGCATATATTTAAGAAAAATGTTATGTTTATATATTAAATGCATTAATATATAATATATGAATAGAAATATATACACTTAAATACATGTAAAAATTTAACAAGTATATGCAGGGTCTTGTGGGTCTTTATACATCCATAATAAATATAAACAATACATTTTCTTATTTAATGTATAATAAACTCTATTACTTACTTTTGATTAATTAAATGCATCAAATGCATCACATAAAATTATTCATTTCTTAATACCAAAAAAATATATATATATATATGTATATATATATATATATTTTTTTTTTTTGCTTCATGTCTGCTCAATACTGTCCTATAATAATGAATTAAAGTGTTTATTTGTGCATGCTTATGCTGACCCCTGTCATTCGTTGCTCACTAAAGTAGTCTTAAAAAAACACAAAATGTCATTATAGCAAACCTTAAAATGAATATCAATTTTGCTGTATATTGAATTGCTGTCATGCTTAAATGCTCTTGTAGCATTTGAAGTAATTTATTTTTGTTTTTGATCTAACTGAAACTTTTTTTCCCCCTCATTTATCTGGAGAAAATCGTCTTTTTGTTTCTTTTGTCAGAGAACAGTTGGAAGACGATGTGTTGCTGTAAACCAAAGCGACATGTTTTAAAGTCTTTAAGGCTCCGATAGTGCAACACACTGACTGCTATTACTGTCTAGATGAAGGTTCAGGAAAGCACACTGCTAGTTCAGTCCTGGCGGTATTGATCAGGCCAGCAACTCGAGCCCTTGAGATGACCAAGCACAATTGATGTTATATTACTTTCTGGGAAATGAAAGTTTCTATTTGCTGCCCTGGAGCTTTCCTTTGTCGCTCTGTCTTGTTTTTATCACTCTCTCTCTCTCTCTCTCTTATTCGATATTTCTCACTTTCTCAATCTCGATCTTCTACCAAGTTGTTCGTTATGATGAGCGAAAGAGACAGAGAGTGGGTGAGAATATATAAATTTCCGCAAATGTGTGTGTCCTAGGCAAGGAGGTTAGAGTGTTTAGATGAACGTCTTCAGCTGGGGGGCAGTAGGGGTCAGTGCTGATGAAGAGAGGCTGGAGATGATGGTGTTGAGATTGAGACATGCGTCTTATTGATGTGTTTTTGCTCAAGGCCCTAGCATCTCTTCTCACCCTTCCATACCAGCAGCAGTCTCTAGCACTGTTTAGACGTCCAACATTGTTTTTCTCTTTCCGTCGATGTGGCTGTTGATGTTAAAATGGATCAAATTACTCGCATTATATGCTTGATTAAACAAGTGAATCACAATGAATCATCAATATATTTGCATTCTATGTTAAACGTGTATTTAGTTGTTGAGTTTTGTTTAGATCTGCTATTAACACCTGCAATTTTTAAAGGTAAACATTCATGACTGCATACTTTTATTCTCATCCTAAAAGTATGGAAATTTTATTTGCTTATATTTATTCTTTTTAGACCTTGTCCATTACGTATAGGTGACTGTAAGCTCACAATCAAGTCAGCCTCCACTCCATTGGCAGTCAATGGGTCATTTTAATTTTAAACCATTTCAACCCCAAATGTGGTTTAGAATTGATCACAAAATGTGTTGGACCCCATTTCCACCTGTGTTTGCTGGGAACACTTAAAAATGGATAATACCAGGTGTAAATGTGGCCTAATCTCATTTAATTTCCATATTTAATCAGTATATAATATAATAGAGGTTTTGGTCATCTGTAGTTTTCCTTCAGATGTTTTGAAAAGATTGAACAGATGCGTTGAATGTCTGGAAGGATTCCGATCAACGCTTCTCATCTGGTTTCGTTTCAGCACCCACATTTTTTATTTGTCACGTGGCATCCTGACACAGTATGTTTTTGTTTTATAAGCAAAGAAATAGATTTAAATGTACTTGAAGGCAGCATAAAATAAAAATTCGAAATGCGTATAGTATTGACTTCACTTTTTAGTATTCATTTGTAATCAAAAAGTCATTTTGATCCTTAAGAGAAACAAAAGACTTCTTTCTGGTAACTTACATCAGACTTGTCCAATCATTTCATTTGCATAAATCCTGCCGCTTGTTAAAATTGATTGCAATTGACTTCGATCCAATCAACAGCAGTCGATAGACAGAACCAACCAATATTAAAGGAAAAGATCTGTCGCTACATTGATAAGTGCATTGCATCTTTGGCTACCTTCCACCAAGTTACATGTGAATTTGTGCAAAACTACTATAGTTCGATTAGACTCTCAGCCCATTAATTCTTTTCGTATTTTTTATTCATGCATTTAGCTTCATTTTTCCTTACTATTCATGATCAAAATAGACCCACCACCAAATGAAAACGGCTGATTTAGACAGCATGAGAAGGCGCCCTTAAAGCATATCAGATGTTTGTGCACACATAAAAGCTTTTGGAATAGAGTGCAGTGCTTTCCAGATGCTACAGTATTTTTCACATCACACTATACGCGAGTTCTCTAATTTCCTCTTCCTATTCTCCTTCCAGTCACACCCCCAGCTCATCAAGCGTTGCATCTCTCCTCTTCCCCACTCCCATAGCTATTCGCTCCAGTTTTATTACTTTGAGCTCTTTTATTTTCCTAGATTTTATCAGTCATAAAGAGATGGCAGCGGCTCCTGACTCTGCGCACTGTAACGTGTGAACGCAGGCAGGGCTCTGATGGAGTCTTTGACTTTAATGGAATGAGAGAGTTCGTCTGAGCGGCAGGCCGGCATCGGAGGCGAGCGGGTGCTTTTTCTCATGTGTTGGCGGAGGTGTGCGCTGAGTGTGATTAGATTTCCTGCTCTCTTGGATGGAGTCGATAGGTAGGAGGAACGGGAAAGGCAAGCTGAGCAGGCGGTGTGGGCTGCTGCCAGATGAACACTCCTTTATTTCTCTCTACTGAGACAAAGACTCATGCAAGCAGGTTTAGCCTGGCACTGGTCATCACTGCTGAGTCAATGAGTCACAGATGCATCTGAATTGTTATGTAAAGAGTCTGTACAGCCGCTGCGTCTCTGACATCTGACTTCATTGGCTAAGAATAGATCAATTCAATGGCCCTGAAAAGTAGTTGGACAAATTAAACTTTCATTTCTTAGCCCTTTTTGGGCGTTAAACCTGCTGGTCTGTGAAATAGGTGTCCTAGCAGAGTAATCATACAAACTATAGACGTTTACTCTTAATTTTGAACGGTATATGTAGCAAGGCAAAACACTATAGGTCAAAATGCATTTTTTTACAAATACAGTACGTATCACCGTACTTTCACCAGTTAAGTATTCATAGTACATTAAATAATTGTTTTGTATTAAAAGTTTTGCGAAATGATTAATTTAAAGTAATTAAGTATGCATTCATTTTCATAAATGTACAGAATGCAAAACCCTCTGAATATATCTCTGTCATTCAGAATATAGATAGGAAGTGCTACTGTGGTGGAGAATTCTCGTTTTAGTGCACTAGACATTAAACATACCTGTTGTAATTGCAATTTAGAGAGACAAATCGATAGCGTGGTAAAATAAATAGGAAAGATGTTAAATACAAAACGTCCACAATACAAAAGTCGGCCACTTTTTGTTGTTGTTTTGATTCTGCTTGGCTTGTCTTGCTCTATAAATGAGCAATGTTTTGTTTTGCTTTTCCTTAAAATGTGCTTTTGCAGTGGTCTTCAAAACCAATGGCACTTTGTGGTTATTTAAGGCAAATGTGTATGCAGATATTTAAGTGCGACTCATTACTTGTTTAACTTTGCTGTGGAACCAGTAAAAGTCCACAGCGACTGTTACTCTGTGTAATGAATTACACCCTTTGTCCATATCGATGACAATTGGTCCTCTCTTGTTCAGATGCACCCACAGCCAGCTCCGCCAGCAGTGGGCCTGGAACAAGCAGTGCAGCTCCAATCGGTGATGACTTGGACATCTTTGGCCCAATGGTATCCAACCCTCTGCCCTCAAACACCAACACAAACCAGGTACCAGAGTCCACTAATTTAAACTTCAATAGCCAATTGCATATATGTGTGCGTGTGCGCACTGTTTTGGGTGTTTTTTGGGAACACACATTTATATAGTGATATGGGTATGACAAAGGTATTACAATGAGAAGGTGGTTGAGGACAGTGTCTATGTCCACATGATTCAAAAGGCTTAAAAAACATACTAAATGGTGTTTTTTTTAATTTTTTTTTTAATACTGTACGAAGAACATTGATGCATCCAATCAGCATGGTAGAAATTCTAAAGGATGATGTGGCATTGAAGACTGGAGTAATGATTGCTGAAAATGTAACTTTGCCATCACAGGAATAGATAATTATATATGTATGTATGTATGTATGTATGTATGTATTTTTATTTTTTATTTATTTTTTTTAATTCTAATTTATTATTTAGAGGATAAGACCCTTGAAATTAATCATCTATATATGTTTTATATAATCATATTTATTTTACCACTATATCATAATCTTCTGTTATGAAGTCAGTCAGTGCTATGTCAGCAATGCACAAACCACCTGGACCCGTTTGGTACATTTAGTAATTTGTCGTGGCATGTGAGCAGAATTACATAGACCAGTGCGCCTCATTTGTATGGGATTGGAGATACGAGTTAAACAAGAAGCGTTATTTTTCTTAGGTCACAAAACATGTGTCTGTTCCTGCCTGCCCTCATTCAGTCTGAAATCAACTGACTAAGAGAGACAAAGAAAAGGTCAAACCCAATTGTTTTAATTTCCTCCGCAAACAACATGATTACATTTTGCCTGTCTAGTTGTTGGCTGACAGAATTGATTTGCAGGGTCTCCCTGGCCAAAGGATGCAGCATGAATAATGAGGGATATTAGCATTTATTAAGGCCCTTTACTGAGGAGAGTGAAGAGGAGAGATGTTTAATAATGTCAAAGGAAAAGGGCTAAAAACAGAATCATGTTAAGAGGAGGCAGAGAAGTTTGGCAAATGCACAAAGTATCTAACTAGTATCTCACTAAGTATCTAAGATTTGTTTTTGTTGGCTGACGTTCTGCATCTAATTGCACATCTGCATTTTTTTATTTTTATATTTTAGTGACTTTTGCCATTAATGCTCACTTAAAGTTAATTTACAGTATACACATTAATAATTTAATAACACTTAAATATAGTCTTCAGCAGATATCAAAATGAATATACATTTTTTAATATGCCTAAATTCAACAGTTCATTTCAGATCTTTTCAGATGTATGCACTTGAATACTGGACATTTATCCATTACCAGGCATTTTTGATAACACTTTACAATAAGGTTCATTAGTTAACACAAACTAAGATTGAACAACACTTCTACAACATTTGTTAATCTTAGTTAATGCTAATTTCAGCATTTACTAATGCATTATTAAAATCCCAAGTTCTGTTTGTTAGCATTGCACTGTGGGCTAATATGGACTAACAATGAATGACTGTATTTTTCTTAGCTAATGGTAACAAATATGAATCATTACTGTAATACATGTAATAAATGTTTAACTAATGTTAACAAACGACACCTTAATGTGAAGTGTTACCATTTTTTTATTGTAATAAATAACACAGAATAATAAAACATTAATATTCAGTGTACGTTATATTTTGTGAAGAGCAATAAGTGACCTAGATACTGTATAGATGGGCTTTTGGCTGCTAAATGTAGATAACCACTGACTTACGCTCTTACAGCCAATCAGGACGCTGGAGGATCCCAGCATGAATAGCAATTTGTCTTTGTGGAAGCTCGTCTTCACCTCTGGGATCCACTCTCACTAACCCCACACTGTCTCTACTTTCACCTTTCCTCCCTCTATAGACCTTCATCAGGGTAGCGCCATATTTAATTTTTGACAGGAATGAAAACGAGGCTGTGAGAGACTGTGAGATAGATCTTACTGTTGTTTAACACCATACCGATTGTTCAGCTGTTGAAACTTGTTTCCAAAAGGATTTTCAGTCAGAAAAGTTGTGAGTTACATGAATATTACATAAGAGTGTTATACAGTGCATGTCTTTGTAAAGTCTATGCACAGCCTTGTTTTTCAATATGGCGTCTACCCTAACTAAGGTCTATTCCCATCCTCCTTTCACACCTGTTTTGACCATCCTTCTCAGAATGCTTGAGCAGGATTCTCTTTTGGATCTTGGAAGCCTGAACCAGTGCTGAAGCCAGAAAAGTCGCTTGACAAAAAGCTTTTTCCCCCCACTTGAATCAATGTTTTATTGAGAGGTGTGTAAAGCCGCTGGACTGACTTGGACTTCTCAAATAATTGATGCCCTCCTACCCTGCTCTGGCCAAGTGAAAATCAGCCCTTCCTACACAATGTACATTTGTACACGCATTGTGCATCCTCATGGGATGCTAATAAAGGATGAAGAGGAGCTAAAGATAGATCGCTTGAGAATAGTAAGCGAATGCTCAGGGCTTTACAAAGCATTCAGTCTCAACAGCATGCTGTCAATCTCTGCTCTTATTCTCCAGATGAATTGAACGGCGGTGGGTGTCTGATGAGGGAGGATGGCAGCATTATGCCTTGATTCTTGTTTGTTGTGTCTTTAAGGTTCTTTGTGTGGAAGATGTGTCTGAAACAGCCGCATTGGCTTTTTACAGGATTTAGAGGCTTTTCGTGTATCTGAAGATGTCACTTATTGGAATTGGATTGCTTATGTGTGTGAATGAGGATTTGTTTTTATCCAAACAGTGATTTTTGGAAGCAAGAGCGCCTGCAGGAAGTGCACAGAGAAGCCTGACCTTGCATCCATTTTAAAATGATAAAAATGAGCTTGAAGATGAAAATAGTCAAATCCAAAATAATAATGAATGCAATAATAGTATAACACCGTTTCATATCAGCCCGACTCCAACCCATCATTCACATATTATAATATGATAGTTATGATTTTAATAATAATAGTAGGTTGTAGATAAGAAAAATCAGTTGAACACCCAGAATGACACAGCAACAGGGTGGGGATGATACAGGATGGGAAATTAATGCGAGACGATGAATGATTGTATGCTGTTTTTTTCCTTGTTGAAACAAGCAGGAGATCGCTGATTGGTTGGCATTAGGGCCTGAATCGGGGCACTTGCACTTCTCCCTAAACCTAGGGGGAGACAAAGATGAGAGCATGAGAGACAGTTGGAGTCTTTGATGAGAAACCGCCAGGCCTCCGTATTATCCATTCCTTCAGTGTGACTCCAGCCGGTGCATGTTAATCTGTCCTCACACTTCCTCTTTTCACATCTCATCTGCTGCCAGCTTTTATATCAACCCCTGAGACATACACACTCAGTCTCCTCTTCAGGACTTCCCCCTCCCTGCAGCTTCTATATGATTGCACAACTGCTAGCCAGTTCTGGATTCCCGTGATGCTCTGTTAGCAGCCAATCCCTCTCCGTTATTGACATCCTGACCAGCCTGTTTCTCTCCAGCTCCCTAATCAAGCTGTCTGCACACATAAGGGCTGTGAGAATATCAACATCAACATTTCATGAGCGGTGTGGAGGCAGAAAGTCTCTGTTCATTTGCATCATGATCATTCGCATATTAGACACATGATGTTTATCACTGTTGTGGGTTTGTCAATTAAGAAGTTGGTTCCTGCACATTATAATACGGTTCCATTAGTTAGCATTAGTTAATGCAATAACCGTGAGCAGTGCAATTGCTATACTGTGTAATAATCTTTTTAATGTTAGTTAATAAAAATGCAAGTCTTAGGTCCGTTAAATTGTACTAACAAATAAAGTACATGTTTAAAATTAATAATGTGTTTTATATTATAATTGATTAATAAAGGGTTTAAGTGTGTTTTTATTGCTAGTTCAAGGTAACTAACATAATCAACTAATGTTAAAGGAATAGTTCACCCAAGAATTTAAATTCTTTCGTCATTTACTCACACTCCATCAGTTCCATAATCAGTATTTGTTCTATTAAGGAAGATATTTTAAAGAAAGTTTGTAACCAGGCTCAACACTGACTTCTATAGTACGAAAAAAAAGTCAATGGGGAACCAGAACAACCTGGTTACAAACTTTCTTCAAAATATATTTCTTTGTGTTTGGCAGAACAAAGAAATTAATTACTTGAGGGTGAGTAAATGACCAAATGAACCAAGTAAATGAACCATTCCCTTGACAAATGGAACCTTATTGTAAATAGTTTTTTTTTTCTTTTGGCACTAGAGTTTATGAACCATGATGCAACACTATACAACTTGTAGCAGATACCAGTAATTATGGTAGTTTTAGTCAATAACTCGTACTAAAAGAGCTGGGTTCAAGATTGAATAAAAAAAAAATTAAGACATTTTTTTGCCTGGCTTTAAATGCTCGTAGTCGATTTTGGCATGGCAACATTATAATAAAAACTAGAAAATTATAGTATTTATTTTGGCCTTTGATAAGGGTTTAAGTGTTTTTTAAAATATTACTAAAATAATGATATAATTATTACATTTTTATTTAAAATAAAGCATTAGATGAAAGAAAATGTGATCGAAATGTAATTAAATAACCAATATCGACCTGTACCAATAAAAGAAAAAAAACATGCTACACAAAAAAATATATAAATTTTGAAACATTTTTTTACTTCGAAATTGCTATTAGGTTCACAATAATTACAAAAAAAAGGCAATAACAGACAAACCTGAGGAAAAAGTATTAAGTAAAAAAAATAGTATTTTTTTGTAAAACATACTGAATTACAGTTTTTTTACAGTGTTTATGATGTTAACAGATATGGTATCAATAGATCTTATGCCCCTACTGTGACATGATTTGACCCAAAAATCACACATCTCTCTACTTCCATATCTTGCAGTATCTTGCAGTTGATCCTCTTAGCATTTAGCTGCTTATAATCCTTTTAAAATGAGGATTCTGATGTATTACAGGGTGGTTTGAATTCTCGAAACCTTCCTGCTCTTACGTTGATGCAGTCTACCAGACTAGGTCATGTAATTGCAGAAGGGTTTGCTTTACTGAAGTAATTTTGCTTGGTACCATCTGTCAGCTGTTTTCCTGCAATAGTCTCGCCCCAGAATCTGCAGCACGCAGGATGTATAGTGTGCTGACTCACTAATGAATCATTCAGCTGTTTAGGAGGCATAGCTCATCAAAACCTACCACGACTATTGATCTGCTAGTGCTCTTTGAGCTCCGTGGGCCCTCACGCTCAACATATGGACATGCCATGCACCACACATTCAGCACTGCATGCATGCAGCACAAGTGGAAAACCACACTGAGCCTCTTAGAGCGCATGTAGGTGCGTACACTGCATCTACACACTCTAGAGATGCAGTCCAGGCAGTCTCCGTGTTTCATGTGTGTTTTAAGCACAGATGGTTTCTCAGTAGGACCTATTCCTAATGAAAGCTGAGCTAGTTCAGTGTGTACACCCCTACAAAGAGTAGACGCTCTGCGTTGGCCAGTGGACTGCAGGGCCACTCTAGGTTTTTAATTCAGACTTTGATGCTGAACAGTGTTTTCACTTTTTTTGTTTAGTTTTGTACTAGTAAGATCTTTTTGAGACTAAGATAGAACCGTATTTGTGTATTGAAAATAATAGTATATAGAATATTATTCTCAGACTGCATTCAAGAGTGGGCCATATCCTTTTTTTTATTATTATTATTATATATTTTTTTTAAATTCTGATTTAGGCCATTTTTATATGTGGTACTAGTTTAGGTACTATATATTGTATAAACTAAATATTTATAATGTTTTTAATGTTATAATTTTTTTTAAATTAATTTAATTATTTATTAATTAATTCTTTTTTTTCCATGCAGTGTGTTTTTAGTAATTCTGCTCTTGAGGCTGTATTTATCAATAAATTCATTTGTTTAATTTTTTTCCCATGCAGTGTATTTTAGAAAAATGCTACGGCTTGGAGCTTTATTAAGTCGTTTATTTGTTGCATATTATTTAATGCAGTGTGTTTTAGAAATTCCGTACTTCGGGTTTTATTAATTATTTTATTTAATTCAGCGTTTTTTTTTGGAAATTTAGCTTTTTCAGCCTTTTTAGATTTGTACATTTTGTATTTCCATTTGCATTGGCAGTGATGTATGTTAATGTCTGCCGTCTGGGAAGTGACTCACAGGCAGACGTATCATCTGGGTTGAAGGCTATTACTGCCACTGGTGGCAGACTGTGCGTGTGTTTGTGTCGGGAGTGTTAAAATTACGGTATTCTGCGATCCAAAGGTTTCTTTTTCCACTCTTGTTCAGTCCCGTGTTTGTCCCTGTAGTTAGTCTAATCACCATGTACTTGTATATCCCTCCACACTCTGCATCTGATTAGAACAACACACCCACGTCTGCAAGGGTACACAGAGGTCATTAGCGTGGAGAAAAATGTTTCTTTTAGGGCCATGCAAACCAGCATGAAACTTTAGAAACTGTCATATGATAGATTGTAGACAACATTACAGATACAGACAAGTGCATGAATGGTCAGTTCTCATGAAGGACTGCCCAGAGGAACCGAGGATTAACTTTTTTCATGCTCCACAATACCGCTTGGGCGGTAATTCTTTATTATTTTTTATTATTTACAAGATCTAAAAATTGCAACAGTATCAGTTTCAATAATGTCCTAAAAAAACAATGCGCTCATATGTTACTTGCACTTATATTAATTTATTTAATACCAGAAAATGCGTATGCGTGGTTGTCATCACGTGACAGCGTGGAGGAGAAAGAGAGTGGTGGGGAAAGAAGGGGAGTCGCGCACTAGAGACCTGCACGGGACAGACTTTTCAGCCCCGTTCCCGCAAAAACAAATATTATTTTCTTCTGCTCCCTGCTTCAAGTTTTGTCCGGCTCCCGCCTGCAGGTAAACATATAAGTAGTTCCCGCTACTCTATTATTTGTTTCACTTGCTTCCCTTTTGAACATAAATAAAAAAGGAAAATGGAAAATAAACAAATATGTTTTGTTTTATTTGAGTTAGAATGATTAACATGGACACGAATGAGGAGCTTTTCGGAACATAGAAATACATTTAGAAATAGCAATGAAACAAAATAATAATAAACGTTGATTTCGAAAGTGCTCAAACCCTAATATTGCTTCAGAACGTGAGTGAGCCTTTTTTACAACAAGCTTATATCTGTATCATGTTCTTCAGGTCATGCTCGGTTTTAGTCGGTTTTGTTGCTTTTGTGTAGTAGATAAATAACAGAACATTTGTTTTTATTAAATTTATTTTAAGCTAATTCAATTTTGACGGAGTCTCGCGAATAATAACTGCCCGCACCCACATTCATCAGATCTTGTCCCGCGCCGGCCTCGGTGCCTTGGGTCCTGCGGGAGTGCACCTCTCTATCGGCACTAAGTGACCTGTATTCTAAAAAGAACACAACTTCTGCAGTTTGGCAGTATTTCGGGTTTAGACCGAACGAGAATGGAGAGACGATAAATATGGACAACGCAATTTGCGCGTCTCTGCAAAAAAACTGTTCCGGATGTTTGTTCATTTAATTCTGTTTGACTGTTGTATTTGCACTCTTTTTATAAACTGCTATTTGTTGCTAATTAAAGTTGTTAATATGGATGTGCATGTTATTGCGTTATTGTATCAGTATTAGTGTTTGGTATTCAGTTTCTGAACGGTTTAGGCACAAGCCAACAGTTTGTTGATGCTGCCTGAGTCTTACGTCATAATTTTTTTTATTATTAACGGTAATACCGTATACCGGGGTAAAATAGGGAGGAGGTTTGACGGTATCAAACCTACTCCACAATGTGAATTCCCACGTTACCAGCTCTACTTTAAAGCAAGAGAGCTTGGAATGACAGTCACTCCGTTCAGATGTCTCAAGAAAAGGTGAGGCCGTCGCTTGTGACCACATGCAAATTGTTGGGATATTTAAAGAACGCTTATGCATAATTTAGGATTCAGGGACAGTAAAGTGTCAAGTATATTAATTTTTCTCTTTAGCAGACGGGGTAAGCTGGCCTTAATTGGTCTTGCTTTTTTCACATTTATAATGCGTGTATGTGTGCGTGTTCTTACTTTTCCAGGACAGCTCATTTTCTTTAAAGTATTCTAGAGGCTGAACATCCTTGGATGTACAACCATGGCAGCGGATGTTACATCAAGGGTCAGAATGCCATCAGGTTTTATTCTCAGATTTGTCAGGGGAAAATGTAGCTGAAGTATTATTAGAGGCAATTAACTGAAATAAATTTCCTTCTTTGAATTTTCTTTTTCCAGCGGTCAATTTATTACCTTATATATGAGTTATATTAATAAATATGATTTAATTTAAAGTAAAATTAATGCATTAAAATGCTTAATACATTGGAAGCCATATTACGCAGATACGACCCAGAAAATTATTTAGCAGATTAGCAGAATCGCAGGAAGCGTTTGCACACTGAAATGGTAAATTAATGCCATAGTGGCCATTTATACTTAAGGTATTTTTGGTCATGTGTGGAGATGAAAGTGAAATCATTCTGCTTATACAGCATGTGGGAATTTGATCTTCACTTAATGGCACTATGACTAGTCTAGACCGGCAGAGTATCGATCATGACCAAAGTGAGGCAGTGAATATATTACAGAAGGCTGGAAGCGTATAGGTCAGAGTGCTAATGCAGGCTCGTATTTCTATCTTCTATCTGTAACCGCTGCTAACTAACACAGTTAACTGATCCCAGAGCAGCACCGCAGGGACACGCTTCTTCAGAACGTCTGCTGGACCAGTGCAGGTCATGAATGCAATACAACCAGTCTCTCTGCAGCCTGAGGGGATGATGGGATGGCTGTTTGTAAGGAAATTCACAGGCATACTAAAAAGGCAGATACTTTCATACTTTCTGAATGATGTATTATGAGTGTTTTTTTACTTAATCTGATGTTTATGTTTTTATATAGTTTTATGACTGTGTTTTTTTTGTGTAATGCGTTTATTTCCCCTCTTCATTTTGTTGATTGTGTAGCTGTGTATTTCCCAGATGGCCTCTTGTCTCATCCGCTCTTTCCTGCTGACTGATCCTCAGACTCTGAGCTGCAGTGGGACCTTGGCAGGGTGGCACTGCCAGACTCTGCTCTGGCACATACCCAGCATGCGCCCACTGCTGCTGAACAACCGTCTTCACCAAATCCAACCTAACACATTTGTGATTTTGGGGCACTTCTGTTCTTTTGTTTCTTCTCTTAGTTTTTTTTTTTTTTGTGCTTGGGTTTTTCTGGTTTCCCAGGCAGAAGGGGGCTGTGGGGGAAACTGGATTAGCCCAGCCCACAGCACCACCAGAGTGCTAATTATCTGTGTGGGGCTGCTAATCAGACAAAGCCTACTCTGTTGCACATTAAATCTCTCTCTCTCACACACACATTCTCTCTCTCTCTGTGGGTTGGGTTGGAGCGAGTGAATTGTGTTTGGGGGTGGGTAGAGCTAGAATATGCATGGTGCTCCGTGAATGTCACAGTGAAATACAGGCTGCACTGTGTGTTTGTATGGCTCGTGTGTGTTTCTGTGCTAATGTGGGGGTGGGAAAGATCAAATATTCATGGGTTTGGTTCCACACTGATTGTAGTGAATGAGAAGAATGAAGAGAGATTATTAGGAGAGTTCATCAGCATACTTCCGAATTAAATACTATATTACATACTAAAAAAGTACTTTACGATAGATGGATAGATAGATAGATAGATAGATAGATAGATAGATAGATAGATAGATAGATAGATAGACATATGAATAGACAGACTGATAGGTAGATACATAAATAGAATTCTTAAACATCTTTTGGTATCTTTCCATCTATTCAGCCATTGATCTATCTTTCTATTTATCTATCATCTGACTATTTCTATCTATCTGTCTATCTGTCGGTCTGTCGGTCTGTCTGTCTGTCTGTCTGTCTGTCTGTCTGTCTGTCTGTCTGTCTGTCTACCTCTACCTACCTACCTACCTACC